>PVLA01007959.1:0-95000 GCA_004027455.1 Hydrochoerus hydrochaeris | reverse complement strand
TTCTTGGTGACTTTTTTTTTTTTTTTTGTACTGGGGATCAAACTCTCGACCTTGTGCTTGCCAGACAGGCGCTTATGCTGCTGAGCTAAAGCCCCTCCTTTTGAGTTTTTTTACCCTTCACTTTCACAATTTCTACTATACATTTTGGGCCTTATTTACTCTTTCAGTTTTTTGCACTAGGGAGACAATAATAATGCTTACACTTGTGAGTCTGATGCTATTTGTTAAACAAGTTTCTTATAGACAATAAAATGTTGGATTTTCTCCTTTGAGTTTTCTTTGAGTTTTTGTGTTTTGTTTTGTTTTGTTTTTTGAGGGGGGTTTTTTTGAGTTTTTTTTTTTTTTTTTTTTTTTGTACCAGGGATCAAATTTGTGACCTCACGCTTGCCAGGCAGGCACTTAGGCTGCTGAGCCAAATTCCTGGCTTCTTTGAGTTTTTGTTTTCCTCTTGCTTCATTATTTTTAGTTTTAATCTATGCTGACTCATTTTCAAATGATAGATTTATATAAATTCAAAGTAACTGTTGATGGATTTGAGTGTAGCATTTTTTTGCATTTGTTCTCTTTATTTTCATATTTTTCTTTTATGATCTTATCTGGATTATGTGAATATTTTTCAGTATTTCATTTTATAATATATATTGCAAATTTGAATATCTCTTCACACAGTCATCTAATAGTTGGCTAGAGTTCACATACACATACTTTACTTTTCATGCTTTATTTTGCTACTTCAAGTTGGATTTAGGAACTTCACCATCTAGAGGTTTTCTTATCTTCGTTTTATATTTAGCTGTCTTATACATTACATCCACGTACTGAAATTCCCACAGGACAATCTTACAATTGTTACACCCAACTATCAAATACACCTTAAAGATTTCAAAAGGGAAGAATAGTCCACAGGCTTTACCCAGGCATTCACCAAGGCTGCTGCCCGTTCTCATCCCTGTTTCCAGCTCCCTCTCCACATCACTCCCCTCAGTGTGAAGAACTTGCTTTCATAGCAAATTCTGCTCTTGCTTCTCCTTCATCTGAGATGGTATCTCTTACCTCCTCACAGAGGCAAGTGCTTACTGAGTGTACGATTCCGAGTCAACACACACCTTCTTTTAGGTCTAATAAAACAGCTTCCCACTTCCTTCCAGCCCCCAAAATTTCTTTGGGAAATCTGCAGACAGCCAACCATCGTTTGTCCATAAACAATGCATCATTATTGTATGGATAATTCCAGTAGGTGCGGTGTGGGCTTCAGCTTTCCTTAGTTCAGTTAGGATGGATCCAGGCATGGATTTCTTTGGTTATCATGCTGGAGTTTCACTGAACTTGAATCTTTAGCTTTTGTCATTTGCCAAACTTTAGAAGTTTTTAGTTGCTTTTCTCCAATTTTGTCAGCACTGTACTCTGATGGTGTGCATTTTAGATATTACGTCACACTCTTAAAAGTTCCTGGGGGTTGTCGCACTTTCTTGAGTCTTTGTATTCTGGCGTTCTAGTAACATATTTCCTACTGATGTGACTTCAAGTTCACAGACTTCTATCCATCTACACTCCACTCTAAGGCTCATTCAGCAAGGGCTCCAACTGCTTTGTTGTTGTTTTTATTGTTAATCTTTTTCTTCCCTTTTCAAATGTTTGACTGTCACTTCATACGTATCCTCTAATTCTTTGCTAAATCTTTGTAATTTTTTCCATTCATTGCCAATGTTTTCATTGCTTGCTACAGTATTTTTAAATCTTTGTCAGATGATTTCAAGACCTGTGTCATCTCAGTTTTGGCATCTGTTGATTGTCTTTCCCATGTATGCTAAAACAGTCTTAGTTTCTCATGTGCTGAGTGCTAGCTTTGAATGTGTCTCCCAAATATGTGGTGAAACCTTGATCACCATTTTAACAATACCCAGAAGAGGCACCACTAAGAAATGATGATTAGGTCCTGAGGCCCCTGCTTAATGTATGAATTAGTACTATTATTGACATAGTGGACTTGTTATTCTTGTTATTTTAGTAGTGGGTACTTCTTTAAAGAATGGTTTCAACTCTCTCTCTCTCTCTCTCTCTCTCTCTCTCTCTCTCTCACCTTCTTTTTGGCCCTTCTTCCATTGAATGACCCACAAAACTGCTGTCACCAAATGCCATCCCATTAACTGCATACTTCCCAGTTTCCAGAATCATGAAATATTTTGTAATCTAGTAAACTAACCTGAAGAAAAGTGTGGAAAATTTGTTCCACTCCAAGAAAAAAAAAAAATAAAACACTCCATGAACACTAATTTCTAAGAATTACTAGCCATCTTCATTGAGATTGTAACAAATACAATGGGAAGAGAGAAATAGAATACTAGCAAAAGCAATGAGGAAAAAAATAAGTGCTTTATTTTCTCCTTAGCTCATGCGGTAGAAGGAAATCATGAATCAAAAGGCCAGAATGACAGAACCAACTCTGCGTTTACCATTTGTACTACTTCAGGACTCTCCAGCATCTTCAGACATGGCTTATCCATGGAAAGGGGTTGGACAATAATTCTCTTCTGTCAGCTTTGATAAAGGGGATTCACTTCAGCACTGAGTTAGAATTCCAACTTTGGGGGCTTTACCTCAGTAATCAGATTCAGTCAGTCTCTCCTACCAAATCACATTTTAACAAACATGATTGGCCCCATGTTGTTTACCAACTACAACTTAGAAAATACAGTTGCATTAGGGTTCTCTGGAGACCAATCAGATATCTATAAGAGGAGTTTGATTAGATTGCCTCATACACTCAGAGGCTAACGGCCCCACAATGACTCCTGAGAAACTGGCAGCTTCTAGATTCAGGAAGTTGGAAGGTTCAAACTGAGAGAGAGGCTAGTACTACAGCTGTGAAAAGTGGAGGAAAGGGGTGCTATGAGTCCCCATTCATCCAGAGGCTACAGAACCTGGAGTCTAATGCCCACAAAGGGCCAGCGCAGGTTAGAGCTGGCCGTCCACCAATATGGGTCCCCTCTGGTCTAAACTCTTTTGGTCTAAACACCAACACTCCCAGGAAACACCTTCAAGACCTGCCTAGAACTATACCTTCTATAGCATCCCCCAATCCAGCCAAGTTCACAAACAAAACAACCATCACAACAACAAAACCTTGCATTTCCCATCTGGCTTATCTCAAGCCTTTTTGTTAGAAAACAACTAAAAGCAGAAGTCCAATTCTAAACAAAAGCCATAGAGCTTGTAACCATTAATGTGTTTAGAACCCTTATTTACAAAACTCATGAATCTCCTGAACTCAGTTGTTGGAGCTGACCAAAATTGCCACATGCTTTGAAGTTCTTTACTTGAAAGACTCGGTTACTTGAAAGGCACCAATGGGGACAGTGATTTCAAACGGAAAGAATATGCTTGGGCATTGCAAAAAAGCCATTGAGCTAAACCATAGGAAATTGTTAATGATCATTTTTCACCTACACAAACAGCAATTTCCTATTCAACTTAGGTCATTTTCTTTTAGTTTGCCTTTTCCCCATAATTTAGTAGGCATAGTTTCGTTCCATATTTGTGTCTATTTCAATATACTAGTGAGAAAGTTTTTCATAAGGCTTGAAGGACAGGAAATGGTTATGAGGTTTTTAGATCATTATTTTTAACAATTGAGAAAGTGACATGTGTGCTAAGGATAAGGTCAACTGTAGTTATTTTCCTTGGGAAGCTATTGACTAGCTTCACCTGATCTGCAGTCTTGCTGAAATCACCGAGAATTTAGGTAAAGCTACAAGGTCCTTGTCCTATCAGCTGAGCAGCTTTTAAGGCAGGAGCTCTGAGCCATCACTCTATCAGCTGCTGGCGGATTGGATAACATCTCACTAAAAGACACAGAATGAACAACTTTCATCCTGCAGAAGTCTGAGGAAGGAGGAGGAAGATCACTCTTTTCATACTCTATAAATATTTACTAAGATTTTGCAAAGCCCCAAGGAAACACTATGGGACTTTCAAATATAAACAAGACCAGGACTCTGTTTTCCAGGGGGCACATAAGTAGAGGGAAAAGGACACATACACTAGTAAATACAGGACAAGGTAGTTTGTATGATAAGGGTTAAAATTTAATAATATCTCTGACAAAATACATATGTGTACTCATGTCAATTGCACCGAGGTTAAGCAGAGCATATTCATTCCTGTTTCTCTTTTTAAGAAATCGCAAAATTTGTCATAGCTTTAAATAAGGTCAAAGTAAGTTTGTTTTTTTACACATATTGTGAGGTAAAAATTAAAAGTTTACAGCTCTAAGGATAGCGTCTGATTAGTGTCCTAGTCACCTTGTTGTCTCTGAGGCTGGATACTGGACTCTCATGACGTAAAGCAGGAAGGGTATACTGAGGTTCAGTCCATGATTGGCAAGGCAGAAACAGCATGGCGGACAGGCTAGACAGAGGAGAGCTGCTCATGTCATGGCAGCCAGAGGCACTGAGGGAAGGAGGAGCTGAGGGGAGAGAGACTCCTCCGGGTCACATCCCCAGGGATGTGCCACGGCGAGCAGGCCCTACCTTCCAGCAGCACTCTCAAGCCCTGGACTCACCAAGCAGGACTCCAGGACAGCACCCTCCGTGGTCCAATCACTTTCCAAAAGGCCTGGCTCTGAGCACTTGCAGGTCTGGGGGGACTTCTGGATCTCAAGCCTGACAATTAGTTTGATTCATTATTCAGATATTACAGTTCATGCTTGAGAGTGTAGGAAAATGGCAGATAAGATACTGCAAACTCAGCAGAGTTTCTGGCTAACAGCAAGAGAGTCTGCATATCGAGTTCAAATGCTCAGTTTAAATGAATAACAAAAGAATATCTAAGGACACTTCATTAGTTTTTATCCTACTTGGAGGGGGGAGCGGAGAACGGAGGATGTAGCTTTAGAGTTGCTTTATTTCTTTACTTCTGGGGTTATTTCTTTTGCCTTAGGACCTGATTTGAGAGTGGTGTCCTCCCTGGGAGGAAGTTATATGAATTTCACGGTAAAATCTGTTATAATGCCGGTGATGGTAAAGCCTCAAATATATGGGTGCTCCCTTGACCCTGGGATTTACCAGAGGACCTCTGGGTTTATCGGTATTAAGCAGTCAAGCTGCACATCAACTCTGAAAGGCGAATATTACACGGGGCTAGCACTGCTCACCACAGAGGCGACGGGAAAAGTCCATCCAAACAGAAAATGCTTCGAGAGGCACCAACCTGAGACTGAACAGTCTGTGCCTCACTTGAGTGCAGGACGTGTGTTAGCATAAGTGTTCAGCTCTCTCACACCTACAAGCAGTAGAGGCAACTTGTTAAAATACACAATTATCAAAAAATAATGCAAAAATCCCCACAATTATCAGACCAGGATTTCTAAAATGTGGACCCTTCATTAAAATATAGGTTCTGCCTAAACGAGTCTGAGATCCGACTCTCCTTCCATACCAAAAGCCAGCAGTTGCATCAGTCAGTCAAAATCAGTAAGTAAGCATGGGGACCCTCAGCAGAGTGGGGACTAGTCTTGTGACAGCAGATTGCCGGGCTCCCCCATGGAGAGTCTGGTCGCCTAAATCTGAGGTGGAAGCCAGGAATTCACAGTCCCAACAGGGCCGCAGCGATGTGGCGCTGCCTGAGGCACAGTTGTGTGGAACACAACTCTGTGCTGCTCCGCAGAGCTGCCTAAGTCCGCGCAGTCTCGTTTGTTGCATACCCCTCTGATTACCACAGTGAACATAACTGGGGAACTGTGACACCCATAGATACCTATGTGGCCCTAGGTGACTGACCCTGGAACAGGAAGCAAATGGCACATGTGCCCTTCCCCAAAGGCAAGCCATACCTCAGGCAGTGTCCAGAAAACAACACAAGAAGTGGGACCGTGAGTGGAGGAGGCAGAGGCTGTGAACAGAAGCAGCAGGGCCAAGCTCTTCTCCACGTCCAGGGGGCCTCAGCTCAGAGGCAGAGTCTCCTTCAGCAGCGAGGAGGGGAAGCCGGGTCAGACAGAGGCACCGGGCAGTGCTGTGACAGGGCTGTCTCAACCGTGGTTAAAGAAGGCAAGCCAGAGGTGGAGCCAGTGCTGAGGGCTTAGTAAAGACACGAGTCATGGAGCAACAGGCCAAGAAATCAGGATCAGGTCAGGACATCAAGCAGCAAGTAGCACGGAGCACATAGCTCAGGATGGAGACTGGTTTGAGGTTGTGACTCTCGCGGCATCTTGGCTGGAAGAGCTGAGAGGCGAGAGCATGGACATCTACACACTCCTGTCTACCTAGGCACTAACACCTGCACATCCCTCTTCTGTTTTCCCTCAAAAATAGAGCTTTTTATAGTCATAGAACACTCCATTCTCTCTTTAACCAATCATCAAACCAAGTACCATTTTCATAACTTTACTTCTATTTGTTCCCATTTTTTTCCTCTGCCATCACTTAAAGCACAATTGCTAACTTTCTTTTAAAAAAATACAACTGTATCATTGGCATTAAAATTCTCGAATTGTTTTTGCATTCTTAACCTCATATCTAAAATCTAACAAAATTATTTACCAAAATGGTTTGGAAAAAAGAAAGGCAGCATTGCATGCTCTAAATGCAGGTCCCTGGGATCAGCCTGCAATCTGAAGCTCAGAAACTGAGTCCCTAAAATATGAATTCTTAAGGTTTCCCAAAAATTGTCTATACACAAAAAGTCGTGAATTTCTGTGATGATTGCCCTTTCCCTCTAGGGACAGGCTCAGCTGTTCTAAATTTTCTAGTTTGAGTTACTCCTTGTAGGTAAATACTTCATAGTTGCTTCTTAAAGACACACACTGTTCTGAAACTACTCAGAAATCGAGGACAAGAACATGGAAAATCATGATAATTTTTTTTTCTTTTTATTGGTACCGGGGATGGAACTCATGACTGCATGCTTGTAAGGCAGGCGCTTATGCTGCTGAGCTAAATCCCCAGCCCCAATGATGATAATATTTTCATGTGAATATATATATATATATATATATATATATATATATATATATATAGTGTAAAGACTGAATTAAGCCAGATTCTTATAATATTACACAAGGCAGGATTATACTGAGGAGTACATGGAGTCAGTTAGACCTAACCCTGTCAACACTAATCTATAAGAACATGGAAAATCGATGGCCACGGTTGAATCACATGGTCCCCAACTTTATAACCTGGAGCATCACATGCATTGATTTGTTTATTTATTTAGGGTTGGGCTGGCAGGACAAGCCCATCACAGCAGCCCCTGGGTCCATTTACAACCTTGGGGAAGAGACATTCTACAGTTTCTGTATAAATTCCGAGCAGCTTAAAGTGAATACTCACTCTGTTACTTAAAGGATTTCTGGTTTATTTCAACTTGAAAGTGATTTAATAGGAGGCCCACAGAGAAAAATCTCTCTCGGTAATCAAATTATAACAAGTAAGGATTAAAAGTATTAAGAAGTTTAAGCAAATTTTTCAGCTACCCTGTTTTGTTTTATTTTTTTAACAGTTAGGGGTGTCCTTTGAAACTGACCGTGGGAATGCATACAACAAAATCATGAGGATGGAAAACACAAAAAATGCAGAAATACTGGGCTCCTTACACATCTCCAGCAACAGTGTTTTTCAAGTGCTTGGGTTTGGCCAGAACCTGGCAGCCTTTTTCCCAAGGACATTTTGTCTGTCTCCTGCTCCCTTTCTGAATTTATAAAGCTAACTTTCTGTTACAGGTAAATTTAATTAATAGTTTAAAATTCATTTTGATTTACTACATCAAAGCGGTTTGTCATGTGCGCCCCTGGGTTTTGGAGAAGACTTGTAATCTTTTTAATAGACTTTTAGAACCTTACTCTTTTTTCCTTTCTTAGAAACAGGAAGCCACTTTAGCCAAAAGCAAACAAGGTTAAACTCCAGAGTGTTAGATTTGGGCTTGACATTTAGAAACCACAGATCCAAATGGATCCTGAGCATAGCAAAACATTCCTTCCCTTCTTTATTAGGTGAGAAGAAAACATTTAGGATAAAAGCAGAAATGATTAAAATAGGAACACATTCCTTAGCCTTTTATAAGCAAAAATAAATCTACATCTTTTTTTACATTTAAAAGCACAAAGATTAAACATTTGCAAACCAAATCAATTTCTGATATGCTTTTTGTTATATATGCTATGTAAATATTATACAGAGTAAATTCGTACATGTTATACACACGTGTGCATATTTACAACAGGCACACTTTCCATTAGGAAGTTATTTAGTGACTGCTGCTCTAAAGTGACTAAATTATATTGCAGTGCCTAACAATAACAAAAGACCTCAAGAAAACCATGTGGTTAAATTCATGGGCTTCTAACAGTCAGTACCCCAAATATGCAAATTGGTTGCTAATTAACCTACTTTTCAAACTCTTCCAGGACAGAGAGTTCAAATCCAATTAGAGCAATGAGATAAGAATAATAAACTGATTACTGGTTTCCAGCAAGATAGCACTGGCATCACTGGGCTGGTTTTGCTATCTTCATGAGCCTCCTATAAAAATAGCCAGAGAAGATAGAATAACAAAATAATTTCATGACAACATCTACAGCCAAATTCCAAGAAAGAGTATTTCAGAAATTCCAAAACTTGGACTTGTCAACAGGGCCACATGGTATCAGCAACTCCTCTGAGGGAGAAAATGGAGAAAAAACAAAGAATTTCTGATCAGTCTGAGGTCCAGAGAACAAATTCCTAACAGACAGGTACCTCCCAAATAGGGGATGCCCTTATACTGGTGTTGAGAGTTCAGTGAGCCAGGGTGAATACCATGGAAGCTGGGCTCACCTGTAACCCCAGCACTTGGGAAGCTGAGGCAGGAGAATTGCCTCAATTTTGAGAACCTTGGGTTTCAAAACAAGCCAAAAGCAATCCTCCCTAAATCATTCCTGGAGGCAAGTATTACTCTGATAAAAAAAAAACAGAGAAAGATCCAACCAAAAAGGAGAACTATAGGCCAATCTCACTAACGAACATTGATGCAAAGATTCTCAACAAAATACTGGCAAATAGAATGCAGCAAATCATCAAAAAGATTATGCATCATGACCAAGTGGGGTTCATTCCAGGAATGCAGGGATGGTTTAACATACGCAAATCAATAAATGTAATACACCACATCAACAGAGGCAAAAACAAGCCAAAAGTAGAAAATAACAGAACCATGAAAAACACCAGAATTACAAATAGTCAAATAAGATCATGAGGGAAGGCAAGGCATATTGGGGAATAAGAGAAAATAACTCAAGAAAGAATTAGAAATAAAAGTTAAAATCTTTTCAGAAATGTTGAACAAAGAAAAATGTAAGAACAAGAGAATCTAAATAATGTTTCAAGCATACATAATACTGTATCAATAGTAAAATATAGGAAAGAGGAAATTAAATGAAAATATAAAAGCAAAAATAGAGAAACTTATAAAAGTGATAAAGAGATAAAGGCAAACAAAATCCAACACCTATGTAGTAGGTCTCCTCAGTGAAGACAGCCCAGTATAATGGAATCCACTGTACAATGTATATATAATCTATGAACGCTTCCCGGAAATAAATGAAAACTTTAAGCAACAAACACTGAGGTCAAACCAAATGCCTCTGAAATTTTAATCTGAAGAGGCCATGTTGAGACACCTCTTTCTCTTTCTCTCTCTCTCTCCTCTCTCTCTCTCTTTCCCTCTCTGCTATGCAGCCCAGCCTGGCCTTGAACTTGTAGTGATCCTCCCTTGTTGGAATTAACAGGCATGCACCACCACACATGGCCTGAGACATACTCTAGTAAAACTGATTTTAAGGGGAAAAAGTTCTCTGACAAACATTCTAGGCAAAAAGACAAGTCACTTGTAAGGAAAAGAAAACCTGATTGCCATCTTGGTTTTTGAACAGAAATACTTTAGGGCAAAAAACAATGAATCTTCTTAATATATCTGAGTCACCCTCCCTGGTCAGGATGTAAACCAGGGATTTTATATGCAGTCAACATGGCCTTCAAACAAAAATGCTGAACTTTTGTGAATAGAGGAGAACTTAGGAAATAACTTTCCATGAAGTCTTTCCTAAAAATTTTACTATGGAACAAACTTCAGAGAACCAAAGTAACTGGAAAGTAGACAATAAGAAACAGGCATAAGAAGCACTAGTAAAAATTTAGTATGTATTTGCCTACTGAACTAAGATTAAATAACAGATACAAGAACATGATTGTATATAATAGGTGTGTGTTCAGATGATGTTTGCACAACTCAAGTATGGAGTTCAAGGAGGAGGAAAACAGAGTAAACTTGCAAATTACCTTGTAGAATTTGTCAGATAATAAATGAAGGTATCTTTGTCAGAAAATCTCTTAACTAGAGAATCTTAATGATCTAAATGATTCAAAGAATAAAATGTCATAAAAAAGACACACATGCCTCCTAATAAAAGCATCTATCATTGTGTACAAAGTATTTATTTATTTTTTAATCCAAAGGAAGGAAGAAAGGAAAGAAGGGAAGGAGGGAAGATGAGAAGAAAGGAAGGAAGAGAGAAAAAGAAGAGAAAACACAAGGGAAAGAGCATATTAAGTAGCCCTAACGGAATACAAAGAACAGAACCCAGACTCTTGGAAATTCTTCAGGACAAATTACTCAATTTCTTCTTTGAATAATTGCAAGCAGGAATAAGGGATGAAATAGGATTACAGATGAAAAGAGACACAAAATACATGTCAAATAATTGCAATGTGCACACTTTGATTTCAAACTGAATCTTAAAGGGTGCCACATTTAAGAAAATTTCAACACTGCAAATATGATGATATTTAGGAATTATTGGAGAATTTGAAACATGCAGTTCTATTTCTTAGAAACCATAAATAGCTAAATATAAAATCCTCATCTATATCTATTAAGTAGCCATACAGTTAAACCTGCTAATACGCTAACATGATAACAGGCAAACGGCAACTAGGTTATAGCAATCAAATAGAAAGTTAGAGAGCTTGTGTACAAAAACAAAGAACCAAGACAATAAACTGTATGACAAATTTAGTCTAGTGATTCCTTGGTCCAAAGTTGATCATTCAGCAATGAAACTGGCTTCCATGACTATTCCATAGAAGTAATTTGCATTCTATTAATTTACTTTCAAATCTAAAATGAACTCTCTTTAACTAACATTTGAACCAATTTGTTTTATTCATCCTTTTTATAAATGGTCATATCAAGGCAGACTTGGATTTGACTTCCTTTTCGTCAGTGATCCTTGGGGTGGCTCTGAAAAATCAGGAATTGCTGTGAAGATCAATTAAGGTAGAATTTGCAATGCTTTCATGTAAACAGCATTCATTAGCTGTTATGCAAAAGAGCTTTAATCGCTCATCATGCAGAAACCTGACTCACAGGATAAGTAATCCATGATGTCTAGTTTTAGAAGAAAAGGTATTTTTACAGACAGAAAGCAGTTTATAGAATCTCTGCAAGAAGAAAAAAATTGAAGTTGAACCCTGCAAGGCAAGATATAGAGCATCCAAGAAAAATTCTCTAAAGTGTCCACAGAGCTGCCAGACACCTCTCACCTTGCTGCTTAATTCCTAAGGCACCAGAAATTTAGGCCTCTGTTTGCTTTAGAAGAAACAAATGCTTACAACTGCTAGAACTTCTGCCGGATTAAACCTTCCCGGCAGAACCGCTGTTAGCTGACTTTCCAGCTCCAGGTCTCAAAGTCTTGGTGGAAGAGAGGTCACCAAAATGATTCTGAGAAATACGTCTTCAGCCTTTTACTGTCTGTTGTACTGAAGTTACATTGAAAGAGAAGATGCTTACTAGGTTAACTCAAATAACTCTCCCACTGTATTCTAAATTCTTCATACTTCTAAATGAATCACTTCCAAACTACTTAAAATCAAGCTGTATTTTTCTTCCTGAATATAACAACTGATTTATCTAACCCTCTTTAATGAACTATCCTTTTTCAATATCTTTAATTATCTTTACTAAGTTTCTCTAAAGGGCTTTATAAATCCTCCATTAAAATGTTACTAAGCTTGGCTCACAGCTAATGTATTCATTTAACACAAAGTAAAGCAGAAGGATGGCTGCATATCCCAGCTGCATATAAGTAGTAGTTATACTGAGATTTGACCCACTGACAATGCAAAATATCACACTGATTCAATCCTTATGAAAATAAATTGATTTCATCTATACATATAAAACTTTTTTAATATAACCTTTTTCTTGTGTAGTAATCTACAAAAAGTTATGTATGTATTACTATGAATGTATTTAATTGGATCTATGGTTTGATTTTAGATTATCTTTTAAAGTTGTTAAAATGCAGATAATAAACAAAGATAATTACTTTTTGAATATTTTGAATATGATAGGTGCTTTTAAAAATTGTAGAAAAAAATAAATGTAACCAGACCGCTTTTCAAAAATAATAATCCCTAAATGACACAGAGTCCAGCCAAATACATATTTTTATATTGGAAAATTCAGTGTCCTCCCTGTTGGGTCAGTGTTTATTACTTTCAGCTAGTTTACTGTTTAAGAATCACACACTGTGTTTATTTGTATTCTCAATTTCCAGATGAATCCCTTTCTAAGTCTTTTCCTTTTTCCAACAGCGTACATAAATGCAAAGTCATTTAATCGTATGTAAACTCGAATCAAAGACGAGAAACGTTCTCCTCTAGAGTAAATGTGCTAATAAAAACCCATTATTAGCTCATCAAACTGTGTCTGTCAGATCTGATCTAACTTGGAAGTTTCACAATTCTGTTCACAATTAAAATGGGAAAGAAAACAAATGGATAAATAAAATGTATAAAAGTCTGTGAGCTGAAGACTGGAGAACTCTCTAAAGAGAGTTAGACAGCCGAGCAATTGCGCGAAGTCCAGAGTGAGCAGTTGGGTACCGAAGATGCTGAAGCGCGGGGGGCTTCACAATGCCAGGGGAGCGGTAGAGCCCTGAAATGGCCCAGAGAGGCCGAGGCAGAAAGACAGAGATCAGAAATGTTTTGTTCCCTTGGCCCAAAGGAAGCATATTTCAAAGTTTCCCGGTTTTGATAAACCTCGGCTATCTTCAAGTAGCTGAAATAATCATCAAGCAATTTGGTACAAACATTCGCGTTAAATATTAATGGTCAGGTGATCAAGGCAAGTTTCTGCTGGACTGTGACTTTTCAACCAAGGTGATCAACAGATAATAATTAAAACTAAGGGAGCGGGAAACAGTGACAGGATTATAAAGCTTGGTCTGCACTTGTGAGAACTCCCAGAAGTGCCTCCTCCATGCCACACCAGGTGGGGCAGGCAGAGCATGGGTGGTTTCCAGGCTCCCTTCTGGCTCTGAGGTTACTGGGTCAACGTCAGAGGCAATACTCAGTCTCTTTCAAACTGGCGCAGCAGGCCTGGCAACCAGAAGGCTCATGGGGGGTGGGGGGCTATTTCCATTCGCAGATGCACTGGAGGCCCGGCTTGTGTTTACCATATGGGCTTATTCCTCAGCCAATTAAAAGATAAGCAGCCTGCGAAAACATATGGTACATATGCCACAGTCCTTTGGAGAAACTGTAAGGTGCGTCTTCCATAAAATCTACAATTTCAGAGAGAATGCAAATCTGCATTACAACCTCAAGGAACCTGCAGGTATCTGATCTTTCTCCAGCCCAATATTTATGTTGTCACTGTTAACAAAGAAAAGTTACGGACCACCCCCAGTAATTGGTATTCTGCGATTTTTCTGTTTCTGACATTAACAAAAAAAACCCACGAAAAACAAAACACTTTTGTCAACAACGCCCTGAAGAAGCACATGAGATAGTGATTTTATTGATATGTTCAGTTCAATGGAAAGTACATTAGTAAACAATTGCTTTTAAAGCTATTTTCAATCATTCTCTAGCTCCTATATCACATAAACTTGATTTAAAATAATAATCTTTCCCCCTGAAAGCATAATAAAACGTCATCTCTGGGTAGTATCCAGATATACCTGCTAGAGAAAATGTGTGTTGATTCCCTTAAGAGGGTGACAAAATTCCTTTAGTTTATAATGTAGGATAACAATGCCATCTTACAGCAGGCAATTTTTCACTCTTCTCCTTGTCTTTATTTTTAGTCCCTATGATGTTTTGTTTCCGGATGTAGGTCTGTAACTGAGCGGGGCTGCTGCCAATTACTGAGCGAATCTCCATGTGAAATCCAGACGCTAATGTGTGATCATTTTGTTCTATCAGCAAATAGATTTTTCCAGTGTTATGTTGGGATAAAGATCTTCCTGAACTTTACCTTAGTCATTAGGAGCCCTTACTTTAGTTTTCAATCAGTTACATATCCTTCATCTATATTCTTATTTAAAGTTTATACCTTAATTAGGTAACTTCTTATATTGTATTTCTTACTTTGTTAAGCATAATCTGATTTAAGATTTTATTAGAAACAAAACTATTAAAAATGTATTTTATTTGTAATTTATAAATTAAATATTGAAATTAAGTGTAGAAAGAATAGCTAAAAATCAAGGAGAGAGGGGGGAGAGGTTCAGACCGACAGACAGACAGACATCACATTTGGGGGGCATTTACATCGTTTGTTTTCTTCCAGAGTGGCTATTAATAACAGTAAGACAATAGACACAAAGCCCTCAGTCATTGAGGATCAATACATGTTCATCTACATAAAACTGATTTTATATTTTAATTTCAATTTTATGCACTAGCTCTATACCTCATAGAAATATAGCTGTTTTAAATGGAAATAACTACCACACTGTTTTCTGAGGGTGACCTACTCTATACTGATGTCACCTTATTTCAATTCTGTAGGAAAATTAGCCATATCAGCTGAACACATAAAGCTACAAAATGTGGATTCTAGTCAATAGCTCTTATAAAGGAATAAAGTGAGATTAAAACAAAACCAAAGTTAATAGTATTTTGAAAATAGAAGATTAATGAGTTTAAAATTATTATGAATATTGTCATAAAGTATCCTTATTTTTGGAAACATTAAGAACATTTTATTAAAATAGGTCTCAATTATTCAGCAAGTACATAATTTTTTCCATTAGTCTAATAGACAAAACTGGATGAGGAAATTCAGGAAGCATTGAAACTCAAAGCCTTATTTTCACTCGAATTGAGATTATAACATTACAGACTCCGCCTGCCCAACAAGGAGCCAGCAGGGCTGTTGTCTGATTTGGCTCACGACGTGGGGGCCCTGGGCCTCACCTCCACCAGAGTTGGTAAGAAATCAGTTTCAACTGAGTCAGACTCAAAACTGGAGCAAGATACTAAAATAGCAGGTTGTTTTATGTAAGAATTTATGGTATGGAAAAATTCTTTAGAGAGATGTCTAAATGTAAACTGTAACTTAATTTTTTTAATTTTCTAACCAATTTCGTTTGATTTTATCCATGCCAGGCACGTTTCAACATGAAATTCATCTGAGAAGAAACAAGACAGCCAATTATCCAGAAAGAAATTTTGGCATTAAATAAAAATCACGGAGAACAAGTCAGCATCTCCCGAGAATCAGCCATGCTGGAACTTGGGGAACCAACCCAGAAATCGACGAGCCCTGGTAAGTGGTGCGAGCTGAGCCGGGGGTGCACCAGGCAGAGAATTAGTGAGTGTCTCCCGTGAGCCCACCGGCGTGCGGGCTGAGAATCTTCCTGGATCTGCCTCCTACCCCCCCATTAGCAACTGGATGGTTTCGAGGTCAGCCAGAGTTGATAGCAACTAAGGTACACAAAGCAACTAAATGCTTGTATTTTTTGGGTGATTTTGCTGACCTGGGGTCAGAGTTCTGAGCATCTCTTGGGATGACCGCATGCAATATAGCACATGTGGGAGATTTCCTGTTATCTTGTCTTTAAAGGCCAATATTGTTTTCACTGATTTGCTTTGTTCTGATTAATTGTCTTGGCTCTGTTCAATATTCTGTTTTGGTTGGTTTTATAATGTTCTGTTTTTGGTTTGATTTTGCTATACCTGATTGAATGGACAATTATTGTGAAGATAACAAGATACACTATGGTACCTATTACTGTTATCCTGGTATCCTGCTCTGAAGTTCTGTACCAGTTTCACTGCACTGTCTTGATTGGCTTTGTTCTGTCTTGTTTTGTTGTATTTTACTATCTTTAAAATAAAAATAAATAAATAAACATCATCTAAATTCAAAAAATTTTTCTCTTAAACCACTACATACATACATAGTTCTGCTCTGCCAAAACAATAAAAGGTTGTAAGAATTGACACAGTTTGACTGAATGTGGTTTATCAATTAAAAATTCAACCTCTATGAACAAAAAAAATTTAGTAACCATCATTGCCCTTTGAGTAATGTGTCATTAAAACACTAAATCTCCAATTGTAAGCTATCATTCCTACATCTTAATAAGTAACAAGCATTTGAATTAACCCATGGAACTGGGACCATTCAGAAAGCAAACCATATGCCTGAAAGAAATTAAGTGATATATTTTTAAGATGTATTTGTCTTCTTTTCCCATTAGCAAACTAAAAATTCAATAAGAATGTTTTCATTTAGCCTCATTTTATATGAAGAAAAGGAAATTATGACTAGATATATTTTAAAATAAGAGGGACTTAAAACACTTGAAAGCAAAGTGAAATCTTCACAAGAGCACAGAGCTTTTAAAATATTGTTCAAAGTTGTTATCTTTGGTATTGAACTAATGTTTCAGAATCAAGAATCCCAGTTTTTATCTCAATGTCATAGAAATATTTGAAATATTAGATTTCCCCACTGTTGCCATTGGCATCTAATATTCGGGAAGAAATATCCTGTCTGAGTGAAACTAATAAGTAGAAATGTATTCACAGTTCTCACTAAAGAATTACCCTAAAAAGATACTTTATAATAAATTCCAAAGCTATTATGGTTCAACTAAAATAATTACAGTGCCATACTGCCATCATGTAGACCAACATTCAAAAACAAATGTTGATGAATTGAAAAGCATCTTGTTAAACTTACCTGTTTTTGATCTCTCAATTTTATAAAACTCTAGCCTAAAAATACTCAGAGCTGATAGTAGTCCTTTGTGAGTCCAGGCAAGATTACACACATACTATATAATAAATGGAATTACTGGGGAAGGGAGACACAGAAAATACATCAGATCAGTTATGGTGATGTCTACCCTAGGGTGTGTTCAGCTCTAAGACAGATGATATCCTATGCAGCACCAGTAAATCAGAAAAATCTAATATGCAGCCACAATGGCAGAGAAGTAAATCACCCATTAGTACAAAACCGAGATGAATCTGAATTTACATAATACGGATTTATACCAAGGTAAAAATAATAATTTCCATTTTCCACCTTTTTCTTCTATAAGGTTTTAGCTTTCCTCTTTTGAAACAGGTACTACCATGCTTTCATAGACCAAGCAACAGAGAACAAGAAATTCAACTCCACATCTTCACAACATAACAGAAGAGTGATCTGAGAGGCATGTTACCCAGTCACTCTGCACCATGATAAAATGAAAGAATTGTAAAACACTTGTACAAAAGATTTTGAAATCTTTGCACAAAAGATTTTGAAAATATATGCAAACCAATGTTTTGATTTGGTGGTTTAAGAAAATTCAATGTTAAAGGAGCCTTTCACAAAACCTATTATGCAAGAGCACAAAAAATAGCACATTTTTTGCTAGAAAGAGGCCACGACCAAGATGGCTGCACAGTTTTTGGTGATGTGCTAGACACTGGGACAGACTGGGAACAAGAGGTGTCTGCCCGGGATCTTTAGGACCAGAACAGGCAGTGTTCGTGTTGACTGGCTCAGCTCTACCTTTGCTAAAGGTAATGCACCATGGATCGCTGATGTGCCTTCCAGAACTTGAATTTTATAGTTTATTCCTAGGAACCAAAAGCAACTTTCCTAAATTGACTGAGAATTAGAATTTATTTTATTATAATTTTAGCACACTATTTTTTGTCAAGCTAATGGCAATGTTTTAGAAGACTAGAAACTCTGTGTTTAATAAAGAGTTTAAAGGCAATGTAATCATTTTAACCTGGATAGTTGTGACAAAGATTAGCTATATAGTGAACTTCTAACTTGGTTTAATACACAATGAATACCACTATATTTTCATTTCTTAAAGTAAGCAAAATTGCACGTCTCGCCAGCTATAATGAAACTGGAAAAGCTGAAACCTTTTAGCCAGTATTCATAAGAAATGTAATAATACATTTTTCATTATAAAATGTTACATGTGCTATAATATGCCATGAAAAAGACATTTCAGTTTAAACCGCTGTATTCCAAATGACCTTTTAGACCATGAGGTAGAATTTATTTCCTCAGAGAACTGAATGTGAGACAGCCCTCATCATCTGAAAGCTGATTTGTTTGCTGCATATTCCAGAACCAGGATCTGCCCTGCTGAGTTCTGGCAAGCCTACTGTTGGTACCAAGAAAATTCTCATCAGAAGAAAAAAAAAAGTGTTGGATAGCACTGCCATAACTCTGAGCTGTACTGAAATCCAAATGTGGACTTCTTGGAACACACATGGAAACATGCAGTCAACAGATTCCTGAAACTGCATACCAGCTTTTCACTCTGCTGCTACAAGTGCTTGCCTGAACAGGAAGAAAATCCACACATTACCATATTTTCTGACCTGTTCAGAGGGAGAAAGAGAGAGAGAGGGAGGGAGAGAGCAGAGAGAGAGAGAGAGATATGCTGCAATTGCCACAAATGTTCAAAGTTTTCTACCTTGACTTCCATATAAAACTGGAAGAATATAACGTGATTACTATGTGCACAGCAAGGAATACTTCCAAGGCAGCAAAAAGTTGTAAAATAATATACCATCACAATTGTCATCTGCATCTATATCAATCTATATCAATGCCCTCACTGCAGCTCTTCCTGTCAAGAATCAAGGTGAATTTGAGTCTGAAGGTTGAAATTTGCTATTTTTTGTGCTTTTGTATAATAGGTTTTGTGAAAGGTTCCTTTATCATTGAATTTTCTTAAATCACCAAATCAAAACATTGGTTTGCATTTATTTTCAAAATTGTTTTACTTAATTCAGTTTCCTGCTTACCTTTTATTCCTTTATATCTAAAAGAATTCTTCTGTTCTCTCAGTAACTATTTTGTCATCTTTAGCAGGTGACAGGGTTTAGGGGATGACTCTGCTTTTTTCTGTTATGCTGTGCAAATAGCCTGATAAAACAAATGAACTCAAGAAGACCACTTAATTATCACATGACGAGCTAATGCTCAGTCTGCACTTCTTAAGCAACCAGTTGGATTACTATAGCTGCAAGGGTACTTTATCATCTGGATTTATTCAACCTCTCAGGTAGCCGCCTTGGTTTTTTTTGTTTGTTTGTTTTTAAAGAATTATTGTGGTGCTTGTAGCATAGGACCCAAGACATATTAAAAGAAAAAAGGAGGGGTAAACACTTTTCTAGAATCTGAAGAACTATAACACATAGAAGAAATCCCATATCTCAAAATAAAAATTGCTAAAAATTAGAATTATTTTCTTAAATTTATAATCTACAAAATAAATTTCTGGAGACAATGTACCAGTATGTAGCATCAGAATAAACAGAGGTGAGTCTCAAAGAAAAGAATCAGAACTAATAAGTGCCTACCTTCCCAGCAAGGCAGGCAAATTTGAATCCAAGATTTTTCTTCCTCAGAGGTTTTCTTAAACATGAGTTTTACTGAAAAGGAGACCACCTGGCATATCCCCTCTGATATAATAGTGTAAAGTTCTATTTCCATATGAAGTTTGGCCACACTTAGGGTAATGGCTATGTGTTGAGAAGTTGTCAAAGTGACACCCAAGGAAATACTACTCATTTCTAAATATGCATATGTGTGACAACCTCTTCCAGGTTTCTGTGGGCTGGTGCAACGTGGGTTGCCTGTTTGTTCTATATATTAACTAGGTTTACAGGCACCTCAGATTACAATAACACAGGAAAAGGATTTTTTAGCATTTCCAACTAGAATAAGCAGTTTGTTAGAATCTCACAAAAATATATTCTTTGATAAATTTACTAGCTCCATTTTAGAACAGGATGTAAATTACAACATTGACCAAAATACAAAATGCTCTTGGCATTAATGTCTCTTGCCCTCTTACTAAAATATTTCCCTCTCCACGAATCTGTTTGTTCTAACTTTCCAGCTACTCCATGGTAGATTTCTCAATTTCCTCTTCCTTTGTTTATACCTGCAGTTGTATGTGTTCCAAAACTCCATTTTTCATCCTCAGACTCCTCTTTGTATATTTTCCCTGGGAGATCTCATCAAAAATAGTTTCATCCATAAAATACATGCTTAAATTTTTCTACATAGTTGGGATACTTAAGAAACGATGGAATCTGACAAGAAGAAATAGAAGAAATTTCAGGTAGAGATAAAATAATGCATTTATAGGCACAGAGCTGGGCTACTCAAAAGACACTTCGGTTGAAAGTGTAAACTACTCATAATCGAAGTTTTGAAGTGTGTTCACCAATATAACCATGCCCAGGATGTGTTCAAAAGACAACCCTCAGGTTTCAGACATTTTGTCATCCAGGAAAGATCATTAAAGGACAGGAGAATTGCAGTCATTGCTGTCTCATTTTGCTGGTCAATTGTACATCTTTTGAAACGGCAATCCAACATTACCATATTTTTTAAAAACTGCTGGAGTCAGAGCACTTGGAGTTAAAAGAGAAAGACATGCCAAGCTCAAGCTCCCAGAAGAAAGCCCCCTTCTAATCATCTGATGGGTTAAGAAATTATGAGCTTTTAAATCAATAGGTGTTTATCTCATAAAATTCAAATATGATGCGAGTTAACAGCCTTCATGGCTGCCCTGAGGATACTGAGGATAAACTAAGGAAAATTCTCTTGTCCCTGAGGTGACAATTTCAGCTGGCTTCACCATATCTGTGCGTGAGCACAGGGTAGTGTAAGGAAGAGAAAGTGAAATATGCATAGCTCTTATTGCTTCATAGAGCATTTACTAGATGAACTAAAAGATAATCTCTATATATGACAACACCCAGCCTCTCCAGCCCCTTTGCTCTGAAGACCACAGGGCATCACCATGGCTCCACAGTGAGGAAGTCTCAGCCTCTGTGCAAAATGACACCAGGAGGGCACCAAGCTTCCGAAGTCCTGCAGAGGCAGTAAGTATGATGTAATGGTGCACATTGTGCTGGCATGTGTATGTACACCTTTCCTTTTTTACTCCAATGAGTCCTATGGAAGCAGCCTTAAAACACTAAATCAGAATATAAGCATATTCCAGACAAGTCATCCTTTTCTCTTTGAGCACTGGCTCATGTGCACTATTGGTTCTGCTGTGACAAACACTCATGGTCCTAAACATCATCACCACAGAAAACTGTACAACAGAAATGAAGGATTTGTGGGGAAATTGGGATCACTGTGCCACACTCAAATATTTTGTCAACTATACTTTAAAAAGGAGGAAACTAACAAAAGCAGTAAAATAACAATGAAAGATAGAGGTGAAGAAATAGAAAGACTTTTTCAAATGGAAAAATGAACAATAGATGAGGGAGGAGCAAGGAAAGGAAAAGGAATTCAAAGAAATAAAAAAGAACTGAAGAAAAAATAGAAATAGAGCTTTTGTAAATGGATGGAGGAGAAGAGTTCAATGGAGGGGAAAGCAGGGGGCAAAAAAAGAATTAAGATGTGTTATGCACAGGTTCAAATCACCCGGGGTGAATGTGATCATTGTATTCTGCAGACGTGCACTAATAAAATAAATACATTTCTTAAAATAAAAATTTTAAAAATATGAGACAGTAGGAAGAGGGTTATCTGTAATTGCATTGGAAGCTATAAAATTTGATGTCAATCGTTCTGGTTCATTACAAATGGAGGCAGCTGGTAGATATTTTAGGTGTCTTCATGCAGTGACAATGGTGAAGTTTATTTCTCAAATATTTCCCTAATTCCCTGTGAAGTTTTATTATCAAATGTTTCCCTAATTGTTTTGGAACAAATTAATACTTTAATAAGAAGAGGTTTGTCTGTGGCTTGTAAGATTGTGGAATAGACACTATGTTGATTCAACTACCATGTAACAGCAATCTGCAATTTTGCCTTACCTCTTCCATAGAAGGTGAAAAATGTTTGAACGTATTTGATGCAAGCATTGGCCATGTGATATAGTTCTTAGCAATGACAAATGCACAAGCAATGATAGCTCTGATCAGCAAGACACAAACAGTGGAAATGTGAGCAAAATACCCCACTTCATGATCAAACCTGACAGGAGTCAGCACTAAGGACTTCACCTCCCGTGATGATGTCCCACAGCCCAAATCTTTAAATGGTCGCTGTGCTCAGCCTTAGGGTTAGGGTTAGGAAAACCTTGCAGTTATGGAGGCTGTCACTGGTACATGCCGCCATCTGTCACAAACTAGCACAAACATGCCAAAACGGTATAGGTGAGACCAGGACATTGTGACAAGCCTTGGGTCTCATGGGATGGCTCAGTTCATGAGTTCAGTTTACAAGTCTACTGCCCATTTCCAGTAAATCTTTGTGTATTATTTGAAGTATTGTTGAATTTCATTTTGGTCCTCATGGATATCTAGTTGTTCCTGAAAGATGTGCTGAACTTTCCATGGAATTATCTTGATACTGCTATGAAAACCTACTTAACTGACTGTTGGCTGCTGTGTTGAGTAATCTATGTATCTCCCCTATACCCATTAACCTGATATGTCTTCTAACTAAAAACACACTGTCCATCATCCTCTGATACCTGACGTGACCTCTAATTGGGGGATTTGAAAGCTAGTATTTGTAAGGATTCTGCAGGAACCATTTTCTGTGGGTGGCAGTGCCCACTGAAATCCTGGGGACCAGGTGGAAACCCACAGGGAAAATCATGTCTCAAGACCCACAGATGAAAGTCCCCATGGCCAAGGCCACATGCTTCACAATGTGTCTTTTCCCCCTCTATTTCTCTACTTGTTTTTCATTTTCTTTTTAGGAATTTGAACTTTGGAGCTAACAGAGTTAATATCTGTTATGGGTTAACACATAACTATGACCCCTATATTTAATATTAACTTTACATCTTTAACCACTCCCTGGTTCAATTGCCTGCTATATCTGAACACTTGAAAAGCAGTGGCCAGACACAGGCGTTGTACTGAGCAGTGACAAAGAATGCAAATTCAGCCATGCATTGTAAGGGGCAATGGGAATGTGGGTGGCACCGATTCAGTACCAGTTTCTTGCAGTGCATGAGGTAATTTCCTGAGTACTGATACTAAGTGAATTTTTGGAGGATTACCACAACTGGCCAAAAGGAGAAGTGAAAAAGAAATTTTAAAAATTTTTCCCTGAAATGCACACCTTGCTGTGAGCCAGGTTCTGACATGGGAATCAGGAGGAGACTCAGCAAGAAGACAAAGCATGCCCCAGGTAAGCACCTGTCTGGCTCAGAGGGCTCAGGGTGAGATGACAGCCACTGAGGGGAGGGATGATGCCCATGTTGTTTGATTGACCTTGCAGGCCTGGGGTCGGGACATCTATTTGGAGGGTGGCAGTGTACACTGTGGCAACTGGGGGGGGGGGATTTCCTTCTGTCTTGTTTTTGAAACTCAGTGTTTTGTTCCATTTTATTGTTATGCTTTACTCCAATATCTGGTAACCTAAGCAACTAGTTTGAGTCTCTCAATTCACCTATACCCTGTATCAAGCACCGCAGGCACTAGAGCTTGGGACTGGGCTCCGTTGTTCCACATGATTAGAGTTCCTGGGTCCTGGCTGCAAAGAGGGCTACACATTCCCATAGCGATAATCCCTAAGCTTATACTGAGGGAGAGCTCGAATGCATGGCCTTTGGAGTCTTACTATTGGGTAACTATCATCCAGCCAAAATAGCCAACAAACATTCATCTGGAAAAGAATAGGGAAATAACTACCTCCAGAAATTCAATACACAAGTCTTAGTGCTCTAAAAACATGTGCTCAGCTATATCATGATTGCCACTCTAAAATTATAAATTAAATGAAATTCCTTTTACTCGTGTGTGGTCTTCAGGATGGTAACCTCGCTATAGAAAATTTTATTGTTCCAAAAGGTCATAAAAATTTGGAAACAATAGATTTGTAAGTTAAAAGTCTGATATATATATATATATATTAATATATTAAAATTATTTTATATTTATATATAATATGTAATACATATATTTTTACCACACTGTAAAAAAGACATAAAGAATCTAAGGGAATTTTTGAAACATGTAATTTCTTTCAAAGT
This sequence comes from Hydrochoerus hydrochaeris, assembly GCA_004027455.1. Lineage (NCBI taxonomy): Eukaryota > Metazoa > Chordata > Mammalia > Rodentia > Hydrochaeridae > Hydrochoerus > Hydrochoerus hydrochaeris. The sequence goes on along the minus strand of PVLA01007959.1, from coordinate 70,684 downwards.
TAAACAAAAATCTTACTTTAATTTCCTTTATTAAAATATAATTTTATTAGGTATTTAAGGCTGACAACTTTCTCAAGGTGATAAAAAATACTCCAGACACATTTTGCTTTTTTATCAATAGCAGTGTTCCATGGATACTTTCCACATTTCCTTACTTGCAAAACACTCTATTTCCCAGAGAAAATATCTCCACTACATGCTATCAGCTCTACCACCATAACAAATACCACCTTCCACCATTACAGGTATTTCCATGTTATTTATTTTCTATGATAAGTAAAAATACAAATGGTAACTTTGATCCTGGTCATAAAAATTGTCAAGATCATCTCAATGTGGATCTTAGATTCTTACCTAAAAATCACTCCACTGGATATTCATCAACATTTTTGTGCAAAACTTACTTCTGCACCCTTGAGAGTCATTCTCTCAAGGGTCAGAATGGGTATAAATATGTCACTTTTTGTCAGGTGTCAGATAATCCTGCATCTTTTCTATCTCTGTTAGAATGGATTGCATGCAAAAAGGGGAGGAAAAGTAGTAGATTCCAAAGTAGCACAGCTTATGTGCATAATGACCAACATATAGAAATGGCTCATTCTTCTTTCTTGTATCCAGGTCAGAAAGTTCTTATACTTACAGACATACCTTTTAGAGATGAAAGAAAGGTTTGCAGCCAGGAGATGTCATCGTGATGGCATTCAAATACTGATGAGCAGCTGTGTGTCTCATAAAATTAAAGATTTATACAATTTTCCAGAAACAGCTTTCAGCCCAGTGAAACCAGTGTCTGACTTCTGACTTCCAGGAGTGTAAGATAATGAATTTTTGTTATTCTAAGTCATTGTTTGTGGTAATGTACTGTAGCACCAATATGTCCTTGCTTTAATCATTTGTTATTTATTTATAAGGACTCGAACTGTCTTGATGCATGCAAGCCTTCGCCAGTATGCACACCATTGGGCTTTAATTTGAGGCCCTTGTCCTCCATGTCATCTGTTAACCCAAGAAGTTGACATAATTATTTTTAGAACTATAAATGGAAAGAGCAGCGGTGAGCTGTCATCACCTTATCTGGAATACATGTGCGACTGAAAAAATATTTCATCATAGGCTGTATTTCCAGGGACATGGTGACAGGTGAACATTTCCTGGAAATATTGATTCCAAAATATGTTTCAGCATTTCTAATTTTCAGCATTTGATATAATGAGTGGGACCATTTAACTTCTATTTTTAGGCTGATAGACATATGGACCAACCCTCTATTAATAAACTTTCCTAAGAAGAACTCACTAGACCATGTCTGAACAATGTTTCCGAATCTCTCCTACACCCATCTGTTTGCAGAGTTGGTTGGTGCAATAGAACTGCAGAGCTGAGAAGATGATGTGTTGTGAGAAGTCTACATTTCAGACTTACTTTTATCAACTGGAAGTTTTTCACCAGTTCTGTTCTCAAACAATCCACTCATCCTAATCACAATTTATTTTATTTTCAGTGAGTGATCTCAACCCTGTCTCTAATCCGTGTTGACTGCCTTTCCAATTGACTTGATAAGGATTATTGAAAAATAAGTAAACAATAAATAAACACCTTAGTTTTTATATTTAAATAAATAAAAACCTCAGTTTTTATATTTAAAATAGAACACTATTTGGAAACTGATCAGACTTAAATATAACTAGCAAATTTATTCTGTCTACAAAAATCCAAACTGCAGCCAATACCATTGACAGACTTTTGGCTTAACCATGAGAATAGATAACAAAGTCATATCTGGAGACATAAACAGCCATGCTATAGATTTATTTTTAAAATAATCGTGTAATACAAATTTAAGTCAATGACCATGAATGCCTAATGCTCCTTATCATCTCAGTTTACACTTTCAAATTTAATGAGCCATTTTATATCTAGACTCCCATTGCTTCTCCTTTCATAGTTCATCTGAATTTAAAATCTTAAGTAACAAGAAAAGGGAAGATAATTTGCATCACATTTTCCCAAAATCTATTCTAGTTGATGAATTCTTACATTTGTGTGATTTCTCTAAGCCCAGGACCATAAGCATTTTAGGAAAAACCCCAGGTAGTAACACTTAATTCTTGTTGGTTTGGTTATGTACATCAAAATCCACCTGCCACTCTTTCCTACTGTCCTAATCTTATTCAAAAAATAGCTTTTTCATTTGAATTTATGATTTGTCTGATTCATTCCTTCTCTCTCTCTCCTCTCTCTCTCTCCCTCTCTCCCTCTCTTCTTCTCTCTCCCTCTCCCGTCTCTCTCCCTCTATCTCCCTCTCTCTCCCTGTTAAGCAATATAAATTACATCCCAATACCAAAACAACAGTACTAGTGCACAGGTTGTTCCTTGCCCTTTTCTCATGATGCCAATCTCAGGAATTCTGCAGGATAATGCTGAAGCAAATTTATCTGGATGATCCCAAAAGATGTTCCCCTTCAAGTTTCTCATACTAATTTCACTATAAAGTTGGCCAATTTATTTCAAAGCTCATAACTGGATCATGACTTAAAATCTATTATATTTACTCGTCCATGCTTTAGAAACTTCCAGCACCATTTGGTAATAAAATTTCCAAATTCTTCCAAGTTAAGCAGGGGGATTTTTCACTCTGTAGATAGGTATGATTAACTGTCATTGGCTTAAAAAGTAAAAGTGAACAGGAAAAAAAAGAGTAGGATTTACACATGTTACAAATTTATTCTGGACTTTTACAGGCAGTGGAAAGAATTAGAACTGTCTGACAAGAGACGTTAGCTTTTCGACATATAATGTAAACTAAAGAATTGCTGCAGGTAATCACCTATTTAATATAACTCATATAAAACTACATTAACCCACTTAAAGTGCACTCTTCAGTTTTCTAGTATATTATTCATATACCATGAAAATCAATTTTAGAATATTTTCATCACCCCATCAAGAATCTGTGTCCATTTTCTTCCCCAACCTTTTCCACCTTCCAGCCTTGGCAGCCAACAATCTAGTGTCTGTCCCTCTGGATTGACCTATTCTGGACATTTTCAAAGTAAAATCATACATTCTTTTAAAATTTAAAGATAGTAAAATCCAACAAAATAAGACAGAACAAAGCTAATCAAAACAATGCAGCAAAATTGGTGCAGGACTTCAAAGCAGGACTCCGGGAAAACAACAATAGCTACCACAGTGTATCTTGTTATCTTCACAATAGTTGTCCAGTCAATCAGGTAGAGCAAAATCAAACCAAATACAAAACTCTATAGAACCAATCAAAACAGAATGTTAAATAAAGAAAAACAGTTAATCAGAACAAAGCAAAGCAGTGAAAACAATATTGGACTTCAAAGACAAGATAGAAGGAATCCCCCACATTTGCTATACTGCATACTGTCATCCTCCCAAGAGATGCTCAGACCGCTGGCCTCACACCTGCATAATCAGCCAAGCAACACAAGCACCCAAGTGCTATCAACTCGGCCTGTGCTCTGAACCATCCAGGGGCTGATAGGGGTGGAGGGTGGGGGAACAACAGTGTTTGACTCTCAGCCCGCACACCAGTAGGCTCACAGGATGCGCTACTGACTTTTCTCTCCCTAGAACGCGTGTGGCTTGCACCGCTTACCAGAAAGGCTAGCTGGTTGATTTCTTGGTTGGTCCCCCAAGTCTCAGCATGGCTGATTCCAAAATCATACAATTTATGGTTCCTTACAATACCTCCTTTCACTTCAAATAATGTTCTCAAGGCTTACGTATGTTACAACATTTATCAGTATTTCATTTTTTAATTAATATTTTAAGAATAGCTTTAGTTTTATAGAAAAAGGCAAGTTTAGTGAGTTCCCATATACTGTCTCTCCACACAAGATTTCTCCTATTATTGACATTTTTGCATCATTTCAGAGCATATTAAAACTGATGAGCCAATATTCATAATTTTTCTTCAGTAAAGTTCATTATTACATTAGGTTTTCTTCTTTGTTTTGTATATTCCATGGTTTTGAGCAAAATTTTAGTGGTATATCTGCTATTACAATGCCATACACAATAGCTGCACTGTCCTGTAAAGTTTCCCTGCGTTACTCGTATTTATTCCTTATTCCCTTTTCCCAAACTCCAGTTAACCACTGAGCTTTTTATCATCTCCATAGTTTTTCTCTTGTTCAAGAAGCATATAAAAACATTTCACTGAAAATACTTCACTGCATGGATATGCCACAGTTTTTGTCTATCTCCAATGACAACGGAAATTTGATTTCCACATTTTAGCTATTGTGAATAATACTGCTATGTGCATTGATGTGACAGTATATGCATGAAACATACTCTCATTTCCTTGGGTCCATCTTAAGCGTGGATTGGCTTATCACAAGACAACTTTATTTTCATATTTCCAAGAACTATTTGACAAAGCAGCTGTATCATCCTACTTTCCCAACAGCAGTGTATGGCCATTCCATTTTATCCATGTCTTCTCCAATGCTTGTTATTATGTGTTTTTTACAGCTATCCTATTAGATATGAAATGGCATTTCATTATAATTTTTGACTCACATATCTCCCTTGGATGAATGCCTGTTTAGATCCTTTATCTAATTTTTATTTGGGTTACTTATCTGCATGTAGTTGGGCTGAAAGAATTCTGATGTATTCTGAGCAAAAGTTATTATCAGAGACATATGGTTTGAAAATGTTTGATATCTTTTCACTCCCTTGAGACCGTCCTTGGGAACACATATGATCTACTTTTGATGTTGTCCAGTCTATTCATTTGTCTCTTATTGTACACTTGGTATCATGCTGACATACCACATTACCAAAAGTCAAAAAGATTTACATATATGTATATGGTTTTTTTGCTTTGTTTTGTTCAGTTTTTCTTCTACTAGATCAAACTCATGACCTTGTACTTGCCAGGCAGGCACTTACGCTGCTGAGCTAAATCCCCAACCTACAACCATATTTTCTCCTAAAAGTTTAATAGTTTTAGGGCTAATATTTTTGTATTGGTATAATTTTTGTATAACACTAAAGAAATGGATATAACTTTATTCTTTTACATATCTTCAATATTAATAATTTTAATAATTTTTCATTCTAGATCTCTTGAATTTCCACATGAATTTTAGGATCAGCCTGCTAAATTTCCAAATAAATGAGGTGAGATTTTGGTAGAGATACTACAAGACTGTAGAATAATTTGGGGAACACTGCACTCTTATAAATATTAAGCTGTTTCGTAAAAGAGAAATCTTCCGATTTCTTCAGGCCTTCTTTAATTTCTTTTTAAATAATAATTTGTACTTTTAAAAGTTTTATACTTATTTTGTTAAATTTATTAAGGACTTTAAAATTATTTTTCTTTCTTCACATACAATAATTCTTCATTACACTCCCTCTTTTTTACATCCCATGAATGCCTCAGAACTCTCCTCTTGCTATATCTTATTTGTCCATTATTGGCTTTGGGGTAGACTGCTTTCATAAATGAATACTATGTGTTATATTTTTTGGAGTCCATGATTCCAAACAATTACTGTTTCTGCTAAAAAAAAAAAAAAAGTTCACCCTAACTTGTAGAGGTTTTATATTTTTTCTTCATAAACAAAGTACCTTTTAGCTAACCCTAACCCTAACCCTAATCCTAATCCTAATCACTAACACATATGTTATCACTTGATAATTAAAAGCTGGATGCAGTGCTTCCTTGTATCCTTCTGAATTATTCTTTGTCCTGTGGAAACTGTGAAATGACTGCTCACAGAAGTGAGTGTACCCTTTACAACTTACACTGGAAACTAAGCTAGAATCATCTGAGCATGTCACCATCTCACTGAATCGTTTCGACTTTACTGAGATGAAGTAACAGATGAGATTTCCAAACCCGAATTCATTTCCACTAACCAGATCCCAGCCTCCTGTTACATAAAGAGCCCTTACAATGTTTGCAGAAGAAAGAAGCTAAAAAGAAATTAGCACAGTATAGAATAGGACAGGAGAAGGGTGAAGAGTCTGAAATGTAAATAGTAAAGTTCACCTAAAGCCTGATAGTGAAACTTGGAGACGGAGGGCCCAGACTGCAACCCAAGACCCACTTATTTATTGCAAAGTGCCAATACTGCAATTAGACCTGAATGCTGAGGGTGAATATGGAAAAATAACTCATACATTAACATCTTTTTTCCTTAAAAGAAAAATAAAGTGTATTCCACAGGTTACCACCACTGACCTAGGGGGAAAGACTAAAGAAATTGACTTTTTCCCGGTGGAAAAGACTCAGAGATTATCATAGAATTGTCTTCACACATTTTGTGTTTCATCCACATGGAAGGAGGAGGATTATAAGAATAAAATACATTTGAGAAATCAAATATAAATATTGACTTTAAAACTGTTACAATAAATAAGTGATGGAAAAGTTCACAATATTCTCCACTGAGGACAAGGGTCACACCCTAAACAGACGGCAGCTGGCCAGGTGGGTGACACAGGTCAGAGTGAGGAGGGCCACGTGAGGTGGCTCTGTCGCTGCCACACCTGAGCTAGGTTTGCTAACTGGTGCGCAGGCTCCAAACAGTGTTTTTTATATCTTTTTCTCTCTTTCGGTTCAAGGGATAAAATCCAGGGCCTTGATGCTGACCGACACCCTTGCCCCTTTATGTTGTTTTATTTTATTGTCTCCTAAGGTACCCAGGCTGAGCTCAGACTTGAGATCTTCCTGCCTCATCTTCCCAGGTTTCCGGACTTGCTGCTGTGTGCCACCATGGCCATCTCAAGTAGGGATATTTTTAAATGATTCCAAATTCTTGGAAATGGAATGAAAAAAGGAATCAAGACATAGAGTGTCCATGTACTCATTCCCCACAAGGATGCAACATTATGTATTATAAACATGTACTATTAACAAAATTTACTTTGAATGTGATTAAATTTCAAACTGACAAAAAATTCTAACCCTAAAAGTTGCTAACTTAAAATAGAACAACTCTAATTCCCCCAAAACTCTATATTCATAGCATTATTTTCTCTTGTTCTGTAATCTGTTTATTTACAAAAGGTATCTTCATTAGGAAGTATGAAAAAATAGATTGTTCATTATATATTTGTTAGCATCCCAAATATATTCTGAAGGCAGCAATTCTTCCTGTCTCTAGTATGTTTTGTTACAACAGCCAGGAGAAAAAACCTCAGAAAGTTTTAGATTTGGGATCCAGCTCATTTTAACTTTAGACTCACAAAGAAGGCCAAGGAACTAATGTTGAGTCACTAAATTTGGAGCAGGGTGCAATTTTTGGAGTTAAGCATCAGAAAACTTCTGACTAATGCATAACGTCAGACTGTTTTTGCACAGAGAAGAAAACTAATCTGTTATCAGAAAACCAGTTGGATACCTGGTTATTTTGACTGCATAATCATCCAAGTTCAAAACATGCAAGACACATTGACACTGAGACAGTGTTGGCTAATAACAGGTCACCTCGGTGTCCACAAACCTTTTGTTGTCTTTTTGAGACGTTTCACTATGCAGTTCACACTGACCTCGCTTGAACTCACTTTGTAGCCCATGCTGGCCTCGAACTCACAGCGACCCTCCTACCTCAGCCTCCCAAATGCTGGAATAAGATAACTTTTATTAGGTATTCCAGTCTTTGTCTGAATTTGTATGATCCTCAGGACACAAGTAATTAAATCAAATTTTCAGACACTAAACCTTTTTACTTGCAGCATGCTATTGGTTGATGAACGATATCATTTCCTCTTTAGCTGAACTACCTGAATCTTCCTCAATATCTCTCCTCCATGTCAATAATAACGGCATTTCTGTTTGGTTTTCACTACACCTTTGAAGAATGAGTGAAAGTGCCTTTTATTTGTAGTTACACAATTTTGTGGATTGTAAATAATGGAAGTGAAAGCTCTAATACAATATCTTTTTTCTTCAATCAGATTTTATTGATACATTTTAGATATAAATGATCACATTCAGAGAATTTTACTTGTACATGATATAATTTGATTCTTTTTTTCCATGTCCCTACCCTCCTTTAAAAGCCTCCACTCCTCCCCATTTACAAAAGCTTTTTCCAGTCCATTTTTTCCTTCTTTTCTTACTTTTTTTAGCACAATATCATTTAAGAAAATTCCAATAAGAACTCAGGGGCACTTCAAGAAGTACATAGTAAGGACCTCATTAATTTTCTTTGATCTCTAAAATAAATATTCCATTTCTCCTACAATATATTTTTTATCCTATAAAGTAATAATAGTCTCACTTATCAAACTGAAGAAGATTGCTACACAAACTCGGTTGCCATAAACAAACTTGAAAACACCTGATCTAGCACTACAGATAGAGAAAAAGTAAATCACACAATTATAAATAAGAAACAGGACTACAAGGTATCACAAAACAAATTAGAAGATGAATGAAATCAAAGTATAACATGGGATTTAACAAGATCTTCAAAAAAAAAAAAGATGCTGTAAATGCTAACATTAAACACAGTCCAACATCAATAAGTAACACCCAACCTTAAAATGCTGAAAAAAGAACAAACTACAAATATATATATATATATATATATACTCAAAAAAAGTAATAAGATAAAATAGAAAAATAATAGGCACGAGAAGATAGTAACATCAAATTAATGGAATAAGAGTTTCTAGTGCTTCTCCTCTCACAGAAGTGTTGATTTAAAGTTCATCCACACACGACAGTGCTGTCACCAAGGCTAAGTGAGACGAGAGCACGATTACAGCCCTGGAGTGGAGGTGGGAAGCCGACCTCCCTGGAGTCCATAGGGTAGCACGGAAAATACCCAGACTCACATGGGTGGAGGACGAGAGAGACCTGAGCACCTGCCCTCGCTTTAGGCTTTAGCACCACGGCCCCCACTGGGAATCCCAGCATTGCTCCAGGCTGCACCTGCCGAGAATTACGAAGGCTTCTGCAGTACCAGACCCCAGGTTCCATGCCTGTCTGGTACCGTGAGACACCAGCCTGGTCCCACAAGTTCAAGGCCCAGGTGTGGCCCAGTGCAAAATCAGCACCATCGTTCCAGGTCACACACTGGGCCCAAAGACCCTACTCAAGGCTGGCAGTGGCAGACAGGCTCCACGACCCCAAAGTGTGGTCAGGGCCGCTCCAATCCATGATCCTCACACAGGGCGTGGCTTAGGACACATTAACCATTTCTTATGTTTTTAAAAACAATCTTGTCTAAAATTGAGAAAATAAAGCAAAATTATTAAAATAAAAAGTATGGCCATCCCTCTGAAGAGAAATAGCAGCTTGTACAAGTTAACTCTGACTAATGTAGTGGCCTTCACACATATGTCCAGCTCTTTTTTTTTTTTTGAAAAGCCTGGGCTGAGCTAGAACTTGTAATTCTCCTGCCTCAGCCTCCCAGAGTCCTGGAATTGCAGGAAGACATCGTCATAATAGACTGCCATTAACATTATGTTCCATGTATAGCATAAGTTACATTTTTTAAACAAAACTGAGATTGTATGGTATAAGGTCTCTGTCCTGCTTCTCAACTGATTTTATATCACAAGGACTTTCCTGTGTCAGTAAATTTCAAAAATCTGACATTAACAACAACAGAGACTTGCATAATTATGCCGTGTATGCCGTGTCTTCTTGATTAGAGGAATACCATCTCCGGGGAGAGAGACAATAGTGCACTGGGTTGAAAACAGCTCCACAGCTGTGGCTGAGCTTGGCCGTGTAACTCTGCCCTGCTGAGTTAGGCGCTGCAGGTGGAGGCCTGCTCAGTAAAGCTGCTAGGTTCTTACACAAAAGGACAAACTTGTGAGCAAGTGTAAGATTTTGTCCTTATCTTATTATCCTACTTGTGGCCCAGACAACAAACCTCAAAATACCAAAGCCATTGTTTTATTCTGCTTTGCTTTTCTTTTGCATGGAAGACAGCGACTTCCTTTGGCTATAGTAGTAAAGAGACTAAGTAGCTTGAATCTCAATAGACTGCTGACCTCTGAAGTTCTGCATACACAGGAAGGAGAAACACTCTGCCTGTTTAAATTAAGTCCCTCCAGTCTCTTTTTCATGCAGCCAAGTGCAGCCCAAAGCATTCTCCCTCTCCCCTCTCTCCTTCCCTCTCTCCCCTCTCTCCTTTCCTCTCTCCCGGTACTGGGGATTGAACTCATGACCTCATGCTTGCCAGGCAATCGCTGTGCTGCTGAGCTATGTCCTCTGCTGGTCAGACATTCTTGTATGGACATCCTGAATGTATTTCTGATGATTGCCTTGAAATGAATTGCTAGTAGCATTATAAATGTTTTGCGTGTTTTTAAGTTGTCAATGTTTCCTGTCAAACTGCTTTCTAGAGTGATCTTTACTATTTACTATTATAGATGTTTTGCGTGTTTTTAAGTTGTCAGTGTTTCCTGTCAAACTGCTTTCTAGAGTGATCTTTTCTATTTACTATTTTATTACTAATTAGTAAATTATGTATCCTGTCTGTCTTAGTTACTTTCCTTCTTACTGGAACAAATTACCCAACACCTAAAACTTCAAGGAAGAAAAATTTAACTTGGCAATGTTTCAGAACTCTGAGTCCTTGCATGACCAGCTGGCTCCCAGGCAGGAATGGCATGGTGTAAGGGCCTGGTGGAAGGAATCTGCTCACATCACGGTGGCCAGGAAGTAGAGTGAGAGGGAAGGACCTGGAGGGGAGATACACTTGCAGGGCATGCCCCATGAGCCCGGCTCTAACAGGGCTCCACCTCTTGACAGCAAGTCAGCTGTTGCACCCCATTATTCAGTCACCTTCCACAAGCCTCAGTCCTCAGAGTGCATAAGATTTTGGGAAACCATGACTCCATTTATCTTTTTTTTTGGGGGGGGGGTTCTGTTTCTGAACCTTTCTTACTTATTTGTAAATTATGTAATCTATAGGCTTTTTGTTATCCTGTATTTTCTTGTTCTTTGCTTTTAGCACTTTTGATTTTAAACTTTAAACTGGAAAAATGAAACAACTTTAGAAACTTAGGGAAATTCAGGAGAACAAGACAGTTAAATGATATCAAGAAAACAATACACTTTTCTAAAAGTCCAAATAAGACCATTAAAAAGAATCAGAGATTCAACCAGAGGAGCCAGGCCCACCAAAGGGGGAGCCAAGCTGGTGCCACACTGTGAGGTGAGTTGCAGCATGCCAGGGCAGGCCCGGAAGGGTTTGGGACCATCGATCCCAGAGACTGGGTGCCTGCCCAGCCCCCTTGGGTCATTGGACTAGGCTCCAGAGGTTCCACGGGCTTGAGTGGACTGTGCCCAGTGACCTTCATTCAACCAGGGGAGCCAGGCCCACCGAAGGGGGAGCCAAGCCCGTGCTGTGCTGTGAGGGAAAGCTTTGGAAAATCGCGGGAAACACAGCAATATAGGAAAATGACAAAACGAAAGACCAAAATGCAATCTCAAACCTCCAGCCCATCCCAAGGAGCCATGTACATAGAAGAGCCATGTACATAGAAGAAAATACTACACATACACCTGAAATGCATGAAATGATATCAACTGAAATAAAAAGCAAGTATGGGAAGCTATGAGGGAACTCAAATCAGAAATATTCTCCCAGGTAAAAGAAGAAATGATAAAAGTAGTGAAAGAAATACTGAATGCATCCAACGAAGACACAGCTAAAAAATTAGAGGAACAAAGCAAAATGATAGAATCCCTGAATGAACAGTTTAAGAGACAAACAGAATGCATTAAGCAGATTCAGACAGATATACAGAAAATCAAAAACTCTAATGAAACTTGCAAAAACCGCCTCAACGAACATGAAGATAGAATCTCAGACCTCGAAGATTGCAGCTAGTAAACAGGAAAAGAAAGATCTTCTAACAATAACAAGAAATCAGGAAATAACAATTCAACAGCTGCAAGATAATGCAAAGAAAAACAATATAAGACTAATAGAGATAAAAGAAAAAGAAGGGGAAAACACAAATGATATCAAGAAGCTATTTACAGAAGTAATAGCTGAAAACTTCTCAAACATGAGTATGGAAACTGACATACAGATTAGTGAGGCATATAGAACTCCAAATAGCCATAACCAAAACAAAACTGTACCCAGACATATAATAATCACCATCCCAGAAATCCAACATAAGAACAGAATATTAAAAGCTGTTAGAGAGCAAAGACAGGTCACCTATAAAGAAAACCTATCAGAATCACAGCAGACTTCTCAACACAAACAATGAAGTAAAGAAGAGCATGGAGTGAAGTTTTTCAGATCCTTAAAGAAAACAACTTCCAAACCAGACTGATGTACCCTGCAAAACTGTCCTTCAAAATGGATGGAGAAATAAGATACTTCCATGACAAAGAACAACTAAAGAACTTCATGATCACCAAACCAAACCTACAAAGAATAATCAAAGACATTCTAGATACACATAGGAAAAAACCACTAAGCAAGACAAACAGAATGGAAAGCTAAGACACAACATCAGAAAGATAACATGTCAACAATAAACCAATATACAACAGTTATAACCATTAATGTAAATGGCCTCAATTCACCAATTAAAAGAAACAGACTGGCAGTATGGATCAAGAAACAACATCCAACCATATGCTGTCTACAAGAAACCCATCTAACCCAAAAGGAAACTAACTCATAGACTGAAAGTCAAAGGATGGAAAACAATACTCCATGCAACAGGAACTCAAAAAAAAGTGGGCGTAGCTATTCTGTTTGCAGACCATGTATACTTCAAACCAAGAATGGTCCGAAGAGATAAAGAAGGTCACTACATACTAGTTAGGGGAAAACTGCAAGAGGAAGAGATAACAATCTTAAATATATATGCACCAAACTCCAGAGAACCCAACTACACAAAGCAAGTATTAACAGAAATGAAAAATCAAATAGGCAATAACACAATTATAACAGGGGATCTTAACACACCACTGACAGAAAGGGATAGATCAACTAGACAGAAAATCAGCAAAGAAATAACAGAACTGAATCACACCTGTGAACAAATGGATTTGATAGACGTATACAGAGTGTTCCATCCAACAACATCAGGATATACATTCTTCCCACCAGTACATGGGATATTCTCTAAAATAGACCATATACTAACCCACAGAACACATTTAAGTAAATGCAAAAGAATTGAAATTATCCCATGCATGTTATCAGATCATAGTGCCATGAAACTGGAAATTAATGATAAAAGTAACGGCAAAAACCCCACAAACACATGGAAATTAAATAATACACTCTTAAGCAATCAGTGGGTCACAGAGGAAATTAAAGAAGAAATTAAACAATATCTACAAGCAAACGAAAATACAAATACAACTTACCGGAACCTGTGGGATGCAATGAAAGTGGTCCTCAGAGGAAAATATATTGCACTCAGTTCCCACATTAGGAAAACAGAATGAACACAAATAAGCAACCTGATATTACAGCTCAAACATCTAGAAAAAGAAGAGCAAGCCAAGCCCAAAGCCAAAATAAGGGAGGAAATTATAAAGATCAGAGCAGAAATTAATGCAATAGAGACTAAGAAAACAATTCAAAGAATCAATGAATCAAAGAGTTGGTTCTTTGAAAGAATAAATAAAGTTGACAAGCCCCTAGCCAACCTAATTAAAAAAAAAAGGAAAGAAAAGACTCAAATTCATGCAATACAGAATGAAAAAGGAGAAATCACTACCGACCCTGTAGAAATACAGAAGATCATCAACAACTATTTTGAAAACCTCTACTCTCATAGGTTCAATAACACAGAAGAAATGGACAGATTCCTAGAAACATACAAACCACCAAAGCTGGATCAAGAAGATGTAAAACTGCTGAATAATCCAACTTCTATTAATGAAATTGAAAATGTAATCTAGTCCCTATCAACAAAGAAAAGCGCAGGTCCAGACAGATTCACTGCGAAATTCTACAAGAAATACAAAGAAGACTTAATGCTGATACTCCTCAAACTCTTCAATGAAATTGAAAGGGAAGCAATTCTCCCTAAGTCATTCCTGGAAGCAAATATCACTCTAGTACCAAAACCTGAGAAAGACCCAACTAACAAAGAGAACTACAGGCCAATCTCCCTAATGAACATAGATGCAAAAATTCTCAATAAAATATTGGCAAACAGGATGCAGCAAATCATCAAGAAGATTATACACTATGACCAAGTGGGATTCATCCCAGGCATGCAGGGATGGTTCAACATACGTAAATCAATAAATGTAACCCACCATATCAATAGAGCCAAAAGCAAGAATCACATGATCATTTCTATAGATTCAGAAAAAGCTTTTGATAAGATCCAACATCCATTCATGAAAAGAACCTTACAGAGAATTGGAATAGATGGTCTTTACCTCAATATGATAAAGGCCATCTATGACAAACCAACAGCCAGTGTCATATTAAATGGCCAAAAACTGAAAGCCTTTACCTTAAAATCAGGCACAAGACAAGGATGTCCCTTATCACTGCTCCTATTCAATATAGTACTAGAAATATTAGCCAGAGCAATTAGAAAAGAGAGAGAAATAAAAGGAGTAAAGATAGGAAAAGAAGAAGTTAAATTATCATTATTTGCAGATGACATGATACTCTACATAGAAGACCCCCAAACCTCCATTGAAAGTCTTCAAGATATAATAAATAAATTCAGCAATGTATCTGGATACAAAGTCAATACTCAAAAATCAATAGCATTCTTATACACTAACAACAAAATCACTGAGAGAGAAATAAGAGAAGCCACACTCTGCACACTAGCATCCAAAAAAATGAAATACTTAGGCATTAATCTAATGAAAGATGTAAAAGAGTTATACAGGGAAAATTATAATACCCTGAAAAAAGAAATCGAAGAAGACCTCAGAAAATGGAAAGACATCCCTTGTTCATGGATAGGAAGAATATTGTAAAAATGGCCATTCTCCCAAAATTGTTATACACATTCAATGCAATTCCAATGAAAACACCACTAACATACCTCATAGATCTAGAGAAATCACTCCTAAAATTCATCTGGAACCAGAAGAGACCTAGAATAGCAAAGGCAAATTTAAGCAGCAAAGCCAAGGCAGGAGGTATCACAATCCCTGACTTGAAGTTATATTACAAAGCTACTATAATAAAATCAACATGGCATTGGAATAAAAACAGACCTGAAGATCAATGGAATAGACTAGAAGATACAACTACAAACACACTCAATCACCTTATCTTTGATAAAGGGGCCAAGCATGTTCACTGGAAGAATGACAGTCTCTTTAATAAATGGTGCTGGAAAAACTGGCTATCCATATGCCAAAAACTAAAATTAGACCCATGCCTATCACCATGTACTAAACTAAAATCCAAATGGATCAAAGATCTAAATATTAAAACAAAAACACTAAATCTGTTGCAAGACAAAGAAGACATAGGGGTAGGTAGAGAATTCATGAACAAGAACCAAACTGCACAGGAAATACTTCCCAGAATCAATAACTGGGATCACATCTTATTAAAGAGTTTCTGCATGTCCAAAGAAATCTCCAGCAGAGTGAAAAGAAAACCTACAAACTGGGGGAAAAAATCTTAGTGAACTGTCCCTCAGACAAAGGACTTCTGTCTAGAACTTATAAAGAATTAAAAAAAAAAATCAGACCCCTGAAATTCAAAGACCCAATCCAAAAATGGGCATTCGAGATGAACACACAGTTCTCAGATGAAGAAATACAAATGGCAAATAAATACATGAAAAAATGTTCATCATCATTGGTCATTAGAGAAATGCAAATTAAAACCACACTGAGATACCATCTCACTCCAGAAAGAATGGCCAGGATCAACAAAACTACCAACAACAAATACTGGAGAGGCTCTGGGGAAAAAAGGAACTCTTCTGCACTGTTGGTGGGAGTTTAGACTGGTGCAATCACTGTGGAGGTCAATCTGGAGATTCCTCAAAAAGCTGGGGTTGGAGGTCCCATTTGACCCAGCTATTCCACTCTTAGGCATATTCCCAGAAGATCTGAAAACATCTTACCACAGTGATATATGTGCAACCATTTTTATAGAGGCACAATTTGTAATAGCCAGAAACAACCTAAGTGTCCATCAACCAAGGAATGGATACAAAAATTGTGGTACTTTTATACAATGGAGTACTACTCAGCTATAAAGAATGATCACATTGAGATATTTATAAATAAATGGATGCATCTTGAATCTGTACTCATAAGTGAAAAAAATCAAACTCACATGTATAAATACCATAGTCTCCCTAGTGTAAGAAATGGTAAGAGTACAGAAGATTTTATGGAAGTCATGGTTCACCATTATACTGCTTTGACATCTTATGTTTTCATTTATTGGTTGGAATGGTCTTATTCTGTTTTGTTTGACCTTATTATATGTGATCATATGAATAGTTACTTTGAAGACAAGACAATATGGCAGCCAGTGTTGATTTAATATTACCTTGCTCTGAAGTCCTACCATGCTTTTGTTTTTCTATTACCATTGGTTCTATCACATTGTGCCTTATTGGTTTTTAATATGTATGATAGTAAAAACAAAATTTTTATGGAAAATGAGATAATATAGTAGCCATTGTTCATCTTCGGTTATTTGGTTTAGAATGCCTTGGAATACTTCCATTCTCTTGAGTTGTTTTATTCTACTTTGTTATGTTTGACATTATTGTGTGTAAAGCTAAGCTGAACTATTTCAAAGAAAGAGACATTATGATAGCTACTGTTAATATCCAATTGTCTTGTTGTGACGTGCTGTGTTGCTTACATTGTTCTTTTCTGATCTGATTAGATCTGTCCTCTTTTGTTTTATTCTCTTTAAAATAAAAGAATCAGAAACCATTAGAAAGAATCAAACTGCAGTTGAGTAACACAATGAATACAATGAAAAAAGAACTGCAACAGATACAAGCAAACATAAGAATGAATTAGAGATTTTGAGGACAGATCATTTGAAATTACGCATCAGGGGGAAAAAAGAGAATTTAATAAAAATAAAGAAAGTCTACAATATTTATGAGACATCATCAAGTCAACACAATTTGAACAATTACTTGGAAAACCAAATATTATGAGACAATAAAAATTGGAACAAAACACACTAATTTATAGGATGCAGTTAAAAGCAGTTCTAAGAAGTGAGAAATTTATAATGCTAAATGCTTGTATGAAGAAAAGGGAAAGATCTCAAATGAGTAACTGAAATTCACACAAGTAACTACAGAAAGGATTACAAACTAAGCATAAAATTAGCAAACCAAAGGCTATAATAATAATCAGAACAGAAACAAATGAAATAGAATCTAGAAAAATGCAAACATCAGTGGAATTAGATCTTTTTCTGAAAGAATCAATAAAGTTAAACTTTTAGATAGAAAAAGAATAAAGAGACTATACTTAAATTAATGAAATAAAGGAAAATAGAGTCACTAAAAAACAGAGGGATAAAAAGGATCACAGGGTACTACTGTAAAGCTAATTCCCCAACAATTTCCATGACCTAAAGGAAATGGTTATATTCCTAGCAATATACAATGTACCAAAACCAAATAATGAAAGAGTAGAGCATTAACTGCTATAGAAATCAAGTCATTAATCAAAAATACTCAACAAACAGAATCCCAGGGCCTGATGAGTTTTATGGTGAGTTCTACCAAACATTTAAGAAGGAATCCTTTCCCAAATCTTCCCAAAAAATGGAGAATAAAAATGTCCTAACTCATTTCTAGAGGCTATCATTGTCCTGATAATAAAGCCAGAAAAGGTTGAGAAAGGAAAACTGCATGCCAATATTCCAAGAGTAAAAATCCTTAACTAAATAGAAGCAGACCAAAATCAGTACTATATTAAAAGCATCTACACCATGATCCAGGTATAGTTCAACATAGACAAATCAATAAATATAACACACTACAACATTAATTCTTTCATAATCTTCACTTGATATCCTTTGATGATAAAACTCTTCAAATATAAATATAAAGGAACTGTAACATAATGAAGAATATATAGGACAAGCCCAAAATCAACATCATACTCAACAGTGAAAAGCTGTAAGTTTTTCTTTCAGGATCCGGATCAGCCAAAGAAGGCCACTCGTGTTTAAGACACTACTGAAAGTACTACACAGAGCAACTAGTCAAGAAGAAATAAAAGGCATCTAATTAGAAAGGGCAAAGTAAAATTTTCTCTGTTTGCAGGTGACATGGTTTTATATACTTATATACCTCACATATTGTTTAAATAATCTGTTAGATCTAAGAAATTCAGTAAAGCTGCAGAATGTAAAATTAACATTAAAAAAATCAGTTGTATTTCTATGTACTAAAAATCAAATATTCAAAAAGAAATTAAGAAAACAATCCCACACATAGTAGCCTGAAAAATAATTAGGAACATTTCTAAACAAGGAGATTAAATATCTGTACAGCCAAAGTAATCAAACACTGATGAGAGAAAATGAAGCTACAAATAAACAAAAAGATATCTTTTGTTCCTGGATTAGAATTATTTTATTAAAATGTTCTTACTACCCAAAGTGATCTACAGATTCAGTGCAATCTCTATCCAAATTCTAGCTGCATCCCGTTCAGAAACAGAAAAAAGAATCTTAAAACTACTAAATATACTTAACAGTTTAGGAAATTTTGAACAAAATCGGAGCTGGTAACATCACTTTATCTGATTTCAAAGTGTACTACAAAGCTTCAGTATTCAAAACAGTAAAATGTTGGCACAAGAACCAGGCATGTAGGTAGCCCATAAATGAAACAGAATAGATACCTCAGAAATAAATTCACGCCTTTATGATCAAGGAAACCTCAACCAAGGAATTCAGGACACACAGTGGCAAATGGATAATCTTTTCAACAAATACCATTGGGAATATTAGTTTTTCACTCACAGAAGAATAAATTTTACCCTTACCTCACACCACATATAAAAATCAACTAAAAATGCAAGAAATTAAAATGAGATCTTCAAAAAACATTAAAGGAATCTTGACTTTTATTCTCAAAGGCAAAAACCAAACAAAAAAGTAGATAAATGAAATTACATCAAATAGAAGAGCTTCTGAACAGCAAAGGAAATAGAACTCAAAAACAATTCACAGAAACAGGGTGTGGTAGATCACACCTGCAATCCAGCCCTCGGGTGGCTGAGGCAGGAGGATCATTGCCTGCGCTACAGAATGAGCTCAAGGCCAGCCTGAGCTGCACAGCAAGACCCTGTCTCAAAAAGTCAAAAAAAAATCCACAGAATGGAAGAATATGCTTACCAACCATTCATTTGACAGGGAGTAATATCCAAAGCACTTGAACAAATCGATAGAAAAAAAAAAAGAATGTGATTAAAAAATAAGCAAAGGTCAAAGTTAGGAAGTGCATAATAAGAAGGAAAATAGTGGATGAGAGTGATGATGTAGAGAACAACTGGTTAAAAGCAGTGGGGAACCTGGAGGGTTTCACACATCAGACTGACTTGAGAGTATGCATGGTTATAAGAACAACTCACAGAGAATAAGGGATCTTAAGATGAAAAGAACACAGGTGGGAAGACCAGTTAGGAAGCCAGAGAGGAGTCAGGGGAGAAAGAAGTTACAGGGTTTTAAGCAGGGTGTCACAGAGGAGGAGACAAGAGGACATAATTGTGGAGTTTGGTGGTTGATTAAATATAGATTACAAAGAAGAGCACTGGATGAAGACTGTAACCCTGCTTTTTTACTCATGTAAAAATCACAAATTGTCTTTCCTGATGAATTCTATCGAAGAAATCATCTCCGAGGGAACACCTGGCTACAAAGACCGTCACAGGTGCAGGGTGAACGCACACCTGTAGGCTGAACTCATGCAGCGGCATTTGATTTGCAAGTAAAGAACTATAGCAGAGTGAAATCAGTTTGGGCATTTGAAACCCAATTTTACTTCAAAACTTCTCTTTTATTAGCATGAGATGTTAGGAATATTAATTAAGTTTTCTGACTTTCATGGTCAAATTTACAAATACATATCTGTATAGGTTAAACTGGATGATGTACATACAGTAAAAATATAATTCTGAGATCTTAACTGTGTTTTACATAACTCCTGTTTCACTGCCTCATGAATTTTCTCTCCCATTTAAAGAAACATATCAATAAAGGGAAGGAAGGAAGGAAGGAAGGAAGGAAGGAAGGAAGGAAGGAAGGAAGGAAGGAAGGAAGGAAGGAAGGAAAGGGGTAAGGAAGGAGAGAGGGAGGAAAGGAAAGAAAAATATAATGGCTTTGAGTTCCAAAGCTGGTTCTTAAAATTTATGGTTAGATTAAATAACGGTCTTGGATGTGAAAGGATTTGGTTAGAGCTGGGTACTATAGAACTCACAAAGATTAAGCCATGAAGATTAACTAGTCTGACAATTATAAATCAGCTTTTCTGGGCTGGCTGAAACTAAGTTCCAGAAAGAGAAAAGAAAACTATTTTCTCTAGGGACATAATTAATGGAGGTATTTGTAAACAAGAATCCCTAAAAGCATCTGGGGAAACCTATTCCTGGTTTCCTAAATGAAGCCTAAGGAGGTAGAAAACTGATGGAACAGTCTTCTACTTAAAACTTGGCCGGGCATGGCAGCGCATGCCCCAAAGTCCCAGCACTCAGGAGGCAGAGTTTGGACGATCGCTGGGAGTTCAAGGCCAGCCTGGGCTACAACTTGATCCTGTTTCAGAAACACAGCTTGGCTGCAGTAGGATTTAAACATGAGCAGTTACATCTGTTACTATGGCTAGCAATGTTCTCCCATGTGGCCCCACAGTTAGGGGGTGCTATGGAAGATACAGTAAACACACACAAGAACATGAGGTGTCTGGAAAACCATGATGAATATCTAAAATTTTAAAATGTATTACAGTCAAAGACAAATTGTTCACCTCCCTTAAAATGCTCTCCCCCTCACATCCTGTCACTTTCTGAAACAGTCTTAGAAATCCTCACCATGAGGGTCTTGAGTCTGGCTGTAGTGGCTGCTTCAATGTCCTGAATAATTCAGAACACTTATCTTTATGGTCCTTTTGACTATGAGCAAGAGCCAGAATTTGTATAGTTCCAGATCTGGTAAGGTAGACAAGGACACGCTGTAACGTTTTTACCAGCCCACCTTTCCACTGACTAGCATGTGAGCACAGTGTTCTCTTATATTTTTATCACACCTCCTGAAGGTGTTAGAAGCAGGTCTTCAAGAACTGCTTCAGAAGGTGGCAAGCTGGGACAAGTGTCTCTGAAGCAAGTGTGAGTATTCCGAGAGGGACTAATTTGACATATTTCACACTGTAATAATTTTTTTAAATTTCAACATCCACCGTATATTTCAATCATACCTTATATTAGGTTATCATTGGAAGAAACAGACTGTTTCAAGAACAACAAAGATGACTGTTTTAGAAAAATCAGAAAGTAGAATGAAATCTACAGTATTTTTAGACAATGCCCATCCACTTTGTACACAATTATCAAATGGTTCACAAACTCTTTGACAGTCCTCCCACCTCTTCATGCAGCAGACACTTAGGTCCCCATTACACATCAGCCCAGGAGCTGTGTGCAGGCTATTTGCTGCTGGACACGACACAAATTCTACCTTCAGGAAGCTTAAAATCTAGTAGAAGAGGCAGAAAAGCAAATAGGTATCACGAGGCAGCTGAATAATCATTAGTAGGTCTTTACCTTTTTCCTCGTCTTTTTATCTGTCCAGGTGACATGTCAGTTTAGCAACCAATGCAGGAAGAGATACACTTGGGAGGCACCACTTTTGCCACTCTAATGGATTCCAAGTAGGTCAACCAAGCAGTGTCTTCCGCATTCTCTTCAACACAGCTGAAACTCATTAGAGTTCTCCAGCAGTCCCATGAAATACATCCTCCACCCAAACATGAACAACAGCGGGTCCTGACCTTTGCCAAAAAGCAGACAACCAAAGTCCTGCATGTTATCCATGTGTGGTATTCACTACGACAACAAGAACCACTTCAAAAAATAATATGTGGCATTTGATAAAATAAAAGGTGCTGGAGGGAAGAGACCATTAGTTCAGCGAAATGAGATCCAGCTGTGCCTTGAGACGCACAGGCCAGGGCTATCTGTAAATCGCTTTCCCCTGCCCGGTGCGTTACAGCAATCCACTGCAGATCACAAGACCAGGGCCAAGGCCATATGTTTGGCATCATGTGGACAGCATCTGGGATATTTTAAGATACAACTAAAAACATTGAAAACATAATAAAACAACTGTCATTCACTTAATGCTTATGCTTATATATTAACTCATGGATAGTTTTATGACAAATAAACAGTTGTATGGAGCCTCAGTTTAGTCACCTTCTTTATGCATCTCTTGCTTAGTGAATTATACTTTTCTCTCTCTTGGCTTGGTGTGCATGTCCGAGAGAGAGAGAGAGAGAGAGAGAGAGAGAGAGAGAGAGAGAGAGAGAGAGACTATGCACATGCTACCGTTGGTGAAACACTGCTACATAAGCAGAAAGAAACTGTCTTTCAAGGTGGGTTCAGCCAAGTATTCTACGAGGTCATAAATATTATTTACACTCAATTCTGTTTACTAGGTCAGTAGAGGTCTGGCTAGTGGTTTATAATGTCCAGGATTCAGGCTTCCCATTGGAGTAAGATGGGAGAAACACTCAGTTGGTAGACAGGGAAGTGGCAAAGGGGTACTGCTGGTACTTTTGAGCTACACGCAATTGTTCTAGATCAAATCTACCCCGATTTGGAAACTAGTGTAGGCATTCTGACATTACAGCATATGATTTCCCCTAAATCACTCTGTACCTCCCTTCTTTACCTTAAAACATTTGTTATCTACTCTTTTACAGTGCCAAGACTAGAAACATTTATTCTTTCCTTTATAAGGTTCTGCTATGCTTTGCATGTAAAATAATTCTAAAAGTTAAAAATGAATTTTATATTATTATGATTATGCTAATTTTATTTACTATAGAGCCCAAGAAGTACTTTAGCATGTTTTATATTTACTTTCTTTATATTATTTTCCATTTTTCCTGGTATGTGCAGTTGCTTTTTTAAAAACTTTTTGTCTCTATGTCATATTCTTCCAATTTCTCCATTCAATATTATTTCACTTGTTCCTCATATATTTCTAATCCCAGCATTACCTATAAAATATAATATAGTTTTTATAAAAAATGTAATTTTGTAAAGTCCAAAATAGTGGCCTGACTAGAATATATTATATATCTGAAAAATTATATAAAAATAGTTGGATATAGATACACTAAAATTATGTGATTACCTATAAATCATAAACAACTTATAAATTATATATTACAGGCAATACTTTTAATTTGTGAAAAGCAGCACACTGACAAAATCATACACTTTGGAATCATGCCACCAGCTTTCCTGTGTCTCAGTTCTTCATCTGTGAAACAGGTGTACAAATAACATTTACCTCATAAAGCTGTTGTGAAAATCAATTTAGACACTGACTATATATGAAGCACTTTGAATATTCCTGGAAATAGTAAGTATCATTCTAATTTTCTAAATGAGCTATAATATTATGTATTACATTTATAATCAGAAACAAAAAGACTTCCATTAGTTGCAGCAAATCTAGCATGACTATGGTAGTAATAATGGTAGTAGTAAGTTTTAGACTCTAGTTTAATCCACTAACAAATAATCTGAAGTTTTATTTTTATAAATAACTTCAAATAATCAGATTCTCCTTTTGGACAAGCAAGAGCCCTGGGCAGGACAGAATGCATAGACACATCCATCTGTTTTGAGTGTGAGCTCTTGCACTAGTGTCTCGAGTGCAGGCACAGAAAGAAGCCAGGAGCCAGGACTTGGGGGGGTTGGGGGAGGACCTGCTGGGGAAGAAGGTGTACTAGGCAGTAACGGGCAAAACATTTTGGGGAAATGATAGACCTAAAACTCTATCAACTGGCCAAAGACATTATTAATGAAAAGGGCAAATCAAAAGAAAAGAGCTCAGAGGAATATCATAGACTAAAGCTTGGGAAGTCCAGTCAGAGAGACCAGAAGTGGGGAGAGGGTAGGAGAGATGGAAACAGTAACTCCGTGACCAACTCACAGGGCTGTGGCCAAGGAAGGAGACTGGAGCAAATGTTATCCTGCCTTAGCCGCCAGAACTGAACACAGCACAAGAATTAAAATTGGCTCTTGGAATATTTTTCTTAATTAATTTAAATGTGATATTTTGGGGAAAATAGGTGTTGCAAACATTATTAACTCTATTACTTACTAACCAGTCACTCAGGTGAAACCAAACGTTTGTAAGTCCATGAGCAGCAATACAAAAGAGGCCAATTCAGTACATTCTACACATCGAACAGCTACAGACCAAAGTAGCCAACTTCTAAATAAAATATATCCTATCCTCCTACTTTGACAAATATAGTCTTATAATGGAAAGACCAATTATGTAAAGCTTTAATTTTTATGTATGACTGACAGTGAGTAAAATGTTAGAGACCACTGAATTTAATAAGTATTATATTTTATGTAAGTGGTTTGTTTATGGACTGGTCATTAAAAATCTATAGAATTCATAAATTATTTATTTTTTAAAATCACTCTTTTACTAACATAGCATCAAAATCATGTACTACTTTACTATAATTAAGTTTCATACAGACTATACTATTTATGAAATAATTACTTAAGATTTTAAAATCAAATATTAATATCTTGATTAATAGTACTATCTTAAGATAATTTCAAAGCTCAAAACATTAAAAGTATTTTATGTGCACAGATTCAAAAATATTTTTATAAAACACTTAAAGTTAACTGTTAGAAGTTAAGGGCAAAACACAAGTTATGACTGATACGGAAATTATATATATAATTTGATAATTATAAATTTTTTTATTTTACTTTTTAAAAATTAAATGAAATTAAGTGGAATTATCAGTCATCCTAATATTCAGTGTCCATCTAGGTATGAAGCAATACCAGGTTTTAGGTATGTTACATATATACCTGCCTATATAAAAATGCAAGTGAAATATGAATTATTAAATATTCCAAAATTTGAAAACATTCTTCGTACAAATACAGTAAATATTTTGCTAATTCATGATTACTTTTAGAATCAAATATTTAAAAATAAGTAAACAAACAAAAAGGACATTAAGCAATTCTAATAAATGAAAATTTGCTGACAAAAATTTGTTGTAGTCACTTTGAGAAAAACAAGAGGATCAGATGATCCAGGGCCTTTTCCATTGAAGGGTTTCACACAGCACGAAGCAGTGTCCTTCTCCAATTAACAACAGCACTGCTCACACACGTTCACCGTGTGCACACATTACTGGCTTTTGTTTCAAGAACACGGCGTGGAGAAAGCAGAAAAGCCTTTCCCGGGGCCTGCACGCTGTGGGCCTTGGAAGTGCTTGTGATGCCTCATATCGCTCGCTGAACTCAGCGCTGGAGGGGACCTCGGTTAATGGAAATGGCCATGAACACTTTAATGACTATATGTGTGCTGGTGAAGAACCAGTCACCAGCCAGATCAAAATATGTGGGGGGCCCCCCGCTGAGGCCCCTCTTGCCTAGTGATAAGGATACTATTGCCAGGAACAGAATCAACGTGTGGAATAACAATACACAGAGCAACAGCCAAAATATGGAGACAGTAAATGTTACTACTGTGAAAGGAAAAAAATGTTACTAGCTTATGAAAGCATGGTAAGGAAGACTTAATCCAGGATCATTCTGATAAGTACAGAGACCATGGCAACAGGGTCTTAAGTATGGAGGAGAAACTGAGGTAAGAGATTCTGGATAAAATGCCCTAACACAACTCTTGCCGAAGCTAGGTCAGGCTGATAGCATCTGTAGGACAGGTAAGGGTGAGAAACCTGAGGAGTGCGATCAGATGCCAAGGCGGGGTTCCTGCAAACTGGCTTAGCAGTGCTCTGTGCTGAAACTGAGTACTACGAGGAAGGGCGAAGGTGGACCTAGAGCCTGGCTCGAGCGTCTTAGAGTCATGTTCACCAGTGCTGAGCTTGGTATCTCTTGGTAAGCCAAACCTGTTATAAATCATCTGCAGTTGTGCAAATGCATTATTTACACATCAACTGTCACACTAGCTAAACCAGCTAGCGAGGTACTTACCTGTCGTCTGCAGAGAGTTAGAAATGCCAGTTTCTCCCCCACTCCACACACATAAAAGTTTATTTTTAAGAACTACATTTTAAAACTCAAGTAGACAGTCATTCTACTTGCCTGTTATTTTTTAGCAAAGTCCAAAATAAAGTTTTTGAAAATAGCAACTCAAATCTAGCTCAATTCTCAATTGAGTACCTCAATTTTTTCTTTCAGAATAGGATGGGGAGGGAATAAACTGTTGAAAGTATAAAGTGTGACAGGTAATTAGGGGATGACATTTTCATAAAAGGATGCACCCATTGTTTCTCTGCAGCCTGCTATACAGCTCCAGTTGAAAAACAGCAGTACAAACTTGATGCCCCTTTTTTACAGAGGTTGGGTCAAAGACTCTGCTGCTCCCCCACCCCACCACCTCACAATCCACACATCCTCTACCCTCCACCAAGGGAATGATGCTGCATTCTTTTACGCTATCTCCCTGAACCCTACAACCTACAAGCAAAACTTTTATGATTTAATTGAAGCAGTGCTGAGCTGTTTCACCTGCAAAACTTGAACATCTCCTTACCTAAGGAGTGCACTTCCATGCTGACCTGTGCCCACAGAATGAATTTATTGTATGATCGCTGTGTCAAAATGAGAACCAGTATCTCATTTTAGACACATGGGGCATGAGGCCATCCCTACCAGTGTAAGGCACGATTTTCCGTTTCCTTAACCAGTGGCACATTATTTATTTACCATAAGAACACTTTTCTGCTGCTGAATCCTATGATTAAGGGAAAGTATTATGTGACCTTCAGTTTGCCGCTGGGGAAATTTAAATGGTATAGTAACCTAGCTAAAAACATGATTTGTGTGACAGATTTAGCCACAGGAACTCTGCTAAGTGTGCCTTCCGAGACAGCTGCAGTGCCCACTGTGGTCCTCTCCTAGCTGTCCCCAACTCCTGTGGTGGACTCCTGTCCACCCTTTATTATTCTAGATCTAGTTGGCACCTGAGTTGTTACCTCTGAACAGTAATGAGTGGAACAAGAGACATTTCCATTAACGTAGCAATTCAGTCCTTTATCTGGGATGTCTCATTAGAGCAACACAAGATCAGAGACAGCTGGAGTCCCAAGTTAGGAGCATGCTTATCCTAAATGATGCCCATTCTGTCTCAGGAGGAGTAGGCTAATTGGCACGTTTTCCATCTAGGTGGCAAGCATCACCCAGAGACATGAAAGTTACTAAGTAGCTCTAAATGTTCTCAGCTGCACGCACAGCAACAGCTGGCCATCAGTTTGTGCAGACTACAAAACCTGTTCTCTCTTGCACCAAGTTTGTATCTGCATTCATTCATTCATTTATTCAATTATTCATTCTCAACACCAAACAAGACTCTAAATACAAATAAGAATGCAGCTCGCCCCTCAGCTGGTTCCACCTTCAGGACAGGTGCATCATCCTCTCAAGGCCAGGTCTGTGTCTGCAGCTACCTCGACTGCTGCATTAGGAAATGCTGGCCTCTTCATCTGCTTCCTTAGCAGAGTAAAGACACAAGTCCAGGTCTGTAAGTGAAGGACAGCAAAATGAACATGAGGCCTAAATACAGAGGAAATGAAAGAGACAAGTGGTCAAGAAGCAACAAGGAAGTGAAGTAGAAGAGAAAGAGGGACTAGAGGTGAAGAGGGAGGTGATGAACAATGAGACCCCACAGCCATGAGCCAACTGTTATGCTAAATTAACAAAACAATGAAAAGAGCAGGAGGCAGAGAGCAAATTGTGAAATGAAATGGAAGAGGAGGGGAGGGGAGAAGACACAGGGACAGAGAGCAGAGAGCATCACGCTTCTTGCCAACTCCACCTCTTCTACCCAATCCATGTCACTATCATCACTGCCCTCTTTTCCATTCAGGGCTTTATTTCATGTGGCACATAGCTACTATAAGGCCAAGACTTCCTTGTTCACAGGAGATATGTACAGAAAGTCCCAAAGCTGTCAACTCTCAACTCAGTGGCAAGGTATATGACCCTTTGATACCCTGCACAAACCAGAACTCCACAAAATTTAATTATCTAGCAAGTGAAACTCCCACACCATGACTGTGCCTTTTATCATTTCTCCTGTATTCAAATAACATCCTTGCTTCATGAGTCTGCCTTTGTCCAACGATGAGGGAAAAAATCTGAAATGTGATTTAAAACAGAAAATTCCTCCAAATCAATTTTTACCATTTCTATACCCATTAAAGAGCCACTGGCTCTGCTACTGTCCAAGATCATGTTCCCTGTTTGCACCAGGCTGTAGAAACATTTACTTCTATGCATTTCCACTGCTCCTGTATTGCTTGAAAGTAGCAGTATCAGCTGGGACAGCTATGAAATTTCTAATTTTTATTATAATTGTTAACCCAATGACTGTTTTCTCACATGTCTGTGTTTACATATGCTATTTTTCTGACAAAGGATCTTATAATTCTCTCTTCCTATCATCTCCTCTATGTTGACTTAGTATGAAGCTGCCTTAGCTAATCTGTGAAGAGTAGCCCTGCATCCAAATTCCAAGAACCCTGTGCATTTAGAACTCTCACCACCACCAAGCCCTCGAATCCTCACCAGAGAGGGCCTCCAGAGCTGCCAGCAAGGTGTCCTGTTCTCTATCCCGAGGTGAAGCTCATTCCTTACCTGTAGCCCACCGGATCAGCACTTGTCTTGCCGCCGCTTAGATCAATAGAACATGGCAAAAGTGGATATTCTGAAACATCACATCCCAGAGCTTTAAAAGTTCTAACGCCTTGACTCCCTAACTCTTAGTAGCCGAAACCATGATGCAAAAAATCCAGCTCAGCCCACCGGTACAGGGTGCCCTGTGAAGAGGTCCCTCGGCAAGGGGAGACATCACTGGCACACCACAGGCAGTTCTGAGGCCTCAGGTAACTGAGGGTCTCCTGAACACCCCAGCCTATCATTTGACTGCAACAGTATGAAAACTTTCAAGTGAAATCAGAGAACTTCCCAACTGAGTCCCACATGACCCACAGAATCAGGAGAAATAAAACTGCTATTGTCTTAAGCTGTTAAATTTTAGGGTAATTTTTATGCAGCAATAAATAACTAGTGCAGACATTCATATTAGAACCATACATTGATATAGATGGAATAGCTTTAATAGCAAGCTGTCCTGTGTGTTGTTTCAAGCTATAAATGTCTTAAGATTCAGAAATATGTCTTAGTGCTTTCAAGCCCTTCACCCTAAGCACAGTACCCTAAAAATAGTAGGCTGTGAAACAATATTTATCTTGCTAGAGATTTTTTCAAAGACTGAGTGTCTTTAGGCTCTCAGAAGCCCTTGAATAAAGGTAATTTTGTCATAAAATCACTTTCTTAAACATGAAGTCTTTGAGGACAATATCATTAATAAGATTTCATAATCTGAAACATGATTTCAATATGATATCTTGTACCTTTCTTATATGTGAAGCAGTTACATAGTTATTCAACCATAATAATATAAGAAGAAATATAATTAGAGTGTTCCTAAAAAAGCCAAGGAGAAAAATGACTCAGCTGCATCTAGAAATAAATTAACATTTAAAATTCCAAAATGACTAGGAGGAACATTTCATTTTATTACTCAAGAACACAGAATCTATATTGCTCGTAGTGAGAACATTTAAGATATGTTAGAAACCATGTCATGATTGCATTTCCAGAAAGGACACTTAGTAGGTTTATTGCTGTTTTTTTCTGAACTTCTTTAGGGATTCTATTAGCTAAACATTTTAAGTTATTCTGCATCACTGGAAACTTGTTCAATAGATAGTTCAAATGACATTCTTTTGCAGTCTCATTCTTAGAACTTTCTAGAATGGTTTTCCAATCCAAAGGTTTCACTGGCTATTTTTAGCTATGCAATGTTGCATCTATATTATACACCACTTGGGAAAATAGTGTATTAGGTATACCTGATAATCTATCTGGCTACATATATTTCCCATTATAGGACTGTTACAAATACTGTGGTCATTATTTAATTCTAGCTCTTACCTTCACTTGGGATCATATATGGGGTTAGAACACAAGAGGACAAAATGAGGGTCAATTTAGAAAATATGAATTGTTAAAGACTATAAATGAAATATAAATTTTTAAGGATAAAGATATGCATTTACATAATATTTTTATATTTATAAATTGACCCTCCAAGTGAATAATTTTTCTACATTTTCTTGCTGGTTAAGACCTTGTTTACCTAATGAGAAAGCAACAGGATCAGAATAACAGTAACAAGTGCCCTGAATCTATACACAAATAACCGAGAGAACTCCCATCTGACACGCTAAGGTTTTAAACTTTACAGTTTAATGTACTTTCTATAGAATCAATATGTTGTATAAAATAACTCCTCTGCTGGACATCCATACCCAGTGTCTACTTTTGCTTCCCCTAATGGCAGAATCTTGACTGTGTCAGAGAAAGTACTCAACCACAAAGCACACCTTCCCAAGACAGCTGGCGGTCGTGACAAGTTCAGGACTGGAAGATGAAGACTTTTCCGAGCTCTTACAGGTGTTCCTGTTCCTTCTTTTTTCTCCTAGTACAGAATGCAGAGGTGTTGTCTACAGGACCAGCCCCTACGTTGAAACTACATGCAAACATGAATTAAGCCTTCTCCAAACGTCGAGACCCTGATGAAATGGTGAAGCCACTGTAGGAGTCGTAGACGGTCCTCTCCCCTATTCTGTCTAAGCTACTATTCGGATTTTCATACTTTGTATCTTTACATCCCAAATTAACATAAGGTCATGATCATGACTTAAGATTTATAATTTATCAATTTCTACTTTCAATTGGTTAAAACTTAAAATGACATAAACACAAAACAAAATGTGTAAACTTTTCCTAAGTTCTCTCAGTTCCATCTCTTTATTTAGTAACTTCCAGACTTTTGTGTGAAGACAAGTTAAAACTTGACCCACTACAAGTCGCAAATTCGTTTTATCGTCTCTACTATTTCCTTACCACCTTCTGGTTACTAGATCCTTCACTGAATCCAAATACCTAGACTTTCAAGTCTCCCACTGTTTGAAATTCCTTGTGACAACCACTTCAATTTTAATGTACCTTTCGCAGTAACACTGAGTCACTCTTTAGTACGGCTTCTCATCCTCTCAGTGTCATTTCCTTCGTGCGTCCTGACAATCCTCTACCTTATTCTTTCCCACAGATTTTCAACTTATTCCTCCCACCAGCCCACATTATATTAATACTTTCTGACCCAAGCTCCTGACATTATATCACTGATTACTATGATCTTGAGGGATCTTTTAAAATTTCATTTACAAATATATAAGAAAATTCTACAGTAAATATTCTCAAATGGTTATATGGTAAGTTTCTTAGGGGCACGAATATTACATTTCATTCTACATCCATGTTCAGTTTGGAAGTTATTTAGCAAGAGCTAAACCTGCCTGACAAAATTGTATACATTTAAAAACTGAGAAGCAAGATACTCATAAAAGTCTTATTAACGTGGTCCATTAAAAATTTAAGATCCACATAAATCTAATTGACCAATAATATTCACATCATAGAAAACGTCAATAGTAAATTTACTGTGCAACAATCTTACAATAGAAAATTTAATGGTTTAACTTACAACTAAAATTTCAGTAAGTTTTCTAAAATTCTTTAGTCTTAAAATTGCTTCATTGATCAAACTCTCTATACAGAGGGACCAATGAAAGATATATATTGTTTATATCATGAGGAAGATATTTATAAAAGTACTCTGTAAAAGAAAAAATTATTTTCAAAATTATTTCTAACATGAATTTAAATAGTCAGAGTCCAACATTTTCCCTGCAAAGTATAAAGAAAATTAGAGCATACTCAATCCTAACTTTATTTTCAAATTTAAATTATTTTTAGTAATCATGCTTTATAACTAGTTTTATACTTTAATGCCAAAGATGTTTTTCCTCTACATTTAAATCTTGGCAGTCTAAATTCTCAAATTTTGGAGATAACACTTGATTTAACAAAATACGTTAAATTTTTGCACACAAAATATGGAGGGAAAACTCCTACTGTCCAAAAATAACAACAAAAAAAAAAGTTTGAGTCAGTGATACAAAGAATAAAAACAGATAGTCTTCCTCTTACCTTACTAGTTAAAATTTCTAAACCAAAGCTGAAAAATAACCTCCTTATGCCATAAACACAACACATTTTTACACAAATATTTTTCTTTACATTATTTTCTATCGAGTGAGGGTTTACTCTCAGCTCGTATGAACTGCTAAGTCTATAATTAGTCACAATTTCATTTTAGGGATATCAGTCCCTCAAATTACAACATTTAAAGTATTTGGCTAGATGACCTGAGTTCATTTATGCCAATAGTCAGTGGTTCTATTTGAAAATTGAGAACTGTCAGTAATTTAACATCATTCAGATCTCAAGACTACTGCATTGTTTTCACGAAAATTGCCTAGTTTGATGTGTTGCTAAAACTGACCAGAAATGTCAGGAGAAATGACAAATTTTAAGTTTTCAAAGGAACTATGGATTCAAATGCTTAAAATCCAATAGTTAACAAAAGTAAAACAGACAAAAATCTTAGCCAACTATCCCTCAGAAAAAGGACTTCTATCTGGAACATATAATTTAAATAAATCAGGCCCCCCAAATTCAAAGACAGAATCCAAAAATGGGCATCTGAGATGAATAACACTTTTCAGATTAAGAAATACAAACGGCAAATACATGAAAAAAGGTTCAGCATCATTGGTCATTAGAAGAATGCAAATTAAAACCACACTGAGATTCCATCTCACTCCAGCAATGGCCAAGGTCAAGAAAACCACCAAAAACAAATGCTGGAGGGGCTTTGGGGGAAAACGCTTCTCCACTGTTAGTGGGAGTACAGACTGGTGCAACCACTGTGGAAATCAGTGTGGACATTCCTCAACAAGATTAGAAGTCCCATTTAATTCTGGGCATATTCCCAGAATTAAAAGCATCATATCACAGTGATATATGTGCACCCATGTTTATAGCAGAACAATTTGAAATAGCCAAATCTTGGAAACAACCCAAATGCCCATCAACTGAGGAATGAATAAAAAAAAAAGTATTTTTATACAACGGAGTACTACTCAGCTAGAAAAAAAGGATCACATTGAGGCTTTTATAGGTAAATGGATGCGACTTGAGACCATACTCATAAGCAAAATAAATCAAACTCTCATGTGTAAATATCATATTGTCTCCCTAGTGTAAGAAACTAAAAGACTAAGTAAGATACAATAGCTACACAAATAATGTGAAACAGCAATAAACTGCTGAAAGGGGAAAAATAACTGGGATGAGAAAAAGGAGAGAATGAAAGGAAAAGGAAAAAAGATACAGGTTTGTATATATGAACATAAGATGGCTAAGATGACTATACTACTATTAGTTCTTGGAAAAAAACATTTAATATTCATATGACTAGATCAATTTTGTATGTCTACCTGGTAATCTAAGGAACTCTTGATGATAACAATATGCAATGTAACAATCACTGTTAAATTCCTACCATCTTGTTTTGAAAGACTATACTGTTGTTTTGAGTTTTTTGTTGTTGCTGGGTTTTTTTTTCCCCTCTCTAAAATTAAAAAAGAAAAAAGTAAAACAGACCTAAGTGAAGTGAATCAAAGAATATGCCTTCCTCTAGAGAGGTTATTATTTAGGTCCAGCTGATTGTGGATTTATCATTGTCAGCGTCGTTTTTCAAAGGAAGTCAGAAATTCAATCTGTATGTGAAAATCAATGCTTAAATGTAATCAGTTAATTAAAAAAACAAACTTTATGTGGGCTAAAAACTTACCTTCAGCCCAAATGCATTACTCAGACTGCCAGCCTGTGGCCTCTGGCCCTTCCTTGCCCCTACAGAGAGCCAGGGGATGAGATCCCTCCCGTCCCATCCGAACACAAACCCACTTCCTTAGTTCGTCTACCTGCCCTGGAACTCAACGTGCAAATCTCTCAGCTTCTCTCAATCGTGCCAGCACACTGGCCCGTAGGCAGTGCTGCTATTCAGTCAAGGAGAGATCATGGCTGTTGCTGAGTCTAAAAATCTTCAAAAAGAGACTTAGTAGGCAAGAAGGTCACGCAAGAAGTATCTTTGATACGGCTTATCTTCTAGCACTGTCTGCTCTTATATGCAGCTTTAAACAAATCAAAAAGTGATTCTAGTTCAAATCTGAATTCCAAAAAGCTTGTTTTCAGTACTTCTTAAGGAAAATTTTAACAGAAGGACAATTTTCAAGAGAGGATATGAGAAAAAAAATAAATCTAACAAAGACTTAAGATATCAGTAAGATGGCTTCTCTTATTCTTTCCCTTCTTTTTGTTTCATATTTTGGTGCTAAGGATTAAACCCAAAGCAATCACTCCATCGTAAAGCTATTACCCAGCCAGCCCTTTCTATTTTCTGTTCTGAGGTGAGATCTTGCTATAGTGTTTTTGCAATCCTATGGCTGCAGCCTCTTGCTCTGCTGAGATTTTAGGTGTGCTCCACCATGCCTGGCTCATTCAGTGTTGTGCTTTTATCTAAAGAAAATTAAAGCTATCAGGGGCCCTGGAAGTGTTACAGTCACATTGTAGTTCCCGAGTTTAAGACAGTATGAGTTAGCATGTCAATACACTCAAAGAATACAACATTCTTCACATTAACTTTCTCAAAAAAGTGTTATTTTTGAAGAGTTAAATAGTAGAAATCATTTCTTTTATATGAGAATTTTATAGAGAAATTGAAACCTTATTGAATGAGTTCCCTCTTCTGTTTTTTGAAGCATTTAAGATTGGTAGTCATTGAAAATTTGGTAGAATTTACCCTTGAAGCTGTCCAGTTTGGGTTTTTGTCAAAAAGATTTCTGATAACTGACTCAGTCTCTTTATTAATACATGTGTTCAGATTTTATATTTCTTTATGACTCACTCTTGGTAGCTTATTTCTATTAATTTATCCCTTACATTTTTAAATCTCTGAATGAATGGTTCTTCCCAGGGGTTGCAGCATTGGAATCCACCAGGTACAGGGAGGAACAATGAGTCACTACTAAGACCCATTTTGTTTCCACACCCACCTTTCCGGGTATCAGTGCTTGTGATCATCAACTGTGGTATCAGCTGGAATGCAGAACACTGAGCCAATCAGGCTAGCACTGCTCTGGACGTGCACCTAGATCTGACTACATGGTGTCTTTCTTTGGAAACTCACTGTATTTATGACTATATCTAATCCTACAAACTTAATTCTGAAAAGTATCTCTTCAAGTTATTTAATAAAATTTTATTCTGATATTTAAAATATTTACAAGAGCAACAAAACAGAAATAAACTGAAATAAGTGCAATTTTAAATGAATAAAACATTAATTCCTGCCGGGGATTTAGCTCAGCAATTCAAGCACTTGTCCAGTAAGCACGAGGTCCTGAGTTTGATCCCTGGCACAAAAAAAAACAAAAAAAATCATAATTCCTAAAAATAGTAAGGCAGTAAAAGTCCCGTGTTACCTGAGATATTTCAATGCCAGCAAAAAAAAAAAAAAACACAAATATACACATTTCTCATCCAGCTGATATTTTAATCCACAATACAAATTAATATATAAAAAGTACTTTTATAACATGCTACCAAATAAAATAAGCCACTGTATAATTTTCAAGAACATGTTCTTTGACTTCTAACCTCTGCTCTTCTTTAGAATTACCTGTGGGGGAGGGGGAGATATAGATTCATATTACAACCAGTAGAAAATAAAACTTTCTCAACAATAGTTAAAAAGCCTTATGTATGTAATACACAGATCTAAATATATAAAAGCCAATTTGGAAAAAATTAGTGAATCCTTTGCCTTATAAATGATTTAAACTTTCTCTAAAATGGGCTTCTCTCGATGACTATTAAACATACTTAGATTCTGAAAACCCGGTTTACTACTCACCTCTAGTCATTAATCTCTTTAACCATAATTCAAAAGTATCCAGATTAATGATTTCAAACGAGGATTTTAGATAATTACTTACACAAGAAGTTAAAGAATATTCTAAAACCTACTATAAATCAAACATTTCATGACTATAAAGTAGTATAAACTGTGACATAAAATTTCTCATATTAGGGCTGCAATTATATCAACTGGAGATCAAGACTGTTCATCTTTTGCTGAATACTTTAAGCAGACAATTTTCAAAACATACACCTGGTAGCAGAAATAAGACAAAAGGGAGTCTTTAATTGTAAACAGGCCCAGAGAATCAGGCTACAACACCTACAAAAAGTAGCTATTATTGTAGATGAGCACATCTATAATTTATTTATAAGCAAATCCTAAGTTTAAAACACACATATTATTTCAGGTCTTATTCCTTATTTTACTTTCAGGAAAAAAAAAAAACTTATTTTATTTTAATATTTAAAAAGTTTATAACAACAAGAGAATTTAGAAGTGCCTAAAACTTGCCCGGACACACCCTCCATATACTTCCAAAATACAGCATCACCACATCCGTTCATTACCTAGGCCAGTACTTTGCCTAAAAAGAAAGTATTATGTACTCAGATGGCTTTACAAACTGCTCAGCTGAGCAGAATTCAGCAAGTTTCCATCTTAGTATACTTTCCATAAATTTATACACCTATGGTTAATATTTTGTTGGTCTATAATTTGAAATAAACATTTTTTAAAATGTGAACAAAGAGAAAGTCTGACAAAAACAAGTTTCTACTACATCATCCCCTCGTCAACCATGACTGTCAGTTTCTTGAATATTCTTGTAGAAACCAGCTCTATATATATAAATAGTAACAGCACAACTGATTAAAGAGATATTATGGTATTTTAGATTGTTAACATTTATCTAAGCACAAAAGCTTCTAAGAAGGGACTCTCTTAACATCTTTTGGAAATAATGTTTTCAGAAATCTTTTTTTTTTTTTTTATTGGGGATTAAACTCACAACTGCACGCTTGCAAGGCAAACACTTATGCCACTGAGCTAAATCCCCGGCCAGAAATCTATTTAAAAAACTGCCCTACATGACACATTCTTCCATTATATAGAAATACCAGTAAAAAACAATCTTCTCTGTTTATAAGAGTTTTCTTCATAAGTCATTCATAGCTCAAAACAAGGCCAGGAAATCAATCAGTTAGGTAATTAGGATAACTTAAAATGACAATGAAGAAAATTTTGACAAATTTCAAAGTTATAAAGCTTCTCAGCAATCAGATACTCATTTTTCCCTAAATGGTAATAAAGCAGTGGCAATTAATCTTCCAATTAGAAATCTCTAATGTACATCCTAGGAAACATCTAAGTCCTGTCATTAAAATTCATCAACAAGGAAAGTCAAGTATCAACTCAATCAACAATGCTGAATGAGAATCACAATTGGGTAGAGGTGATGACCTCGATGGTATTTTTAAATTTAATTCTGCTCAAGAAAAGAAACTCTGGTTGTACCTTTGCTGCAGCCAATAGGTGATCCTTCTTAATGATTCCACACTTATTCTCACAAGCATTTATCCTGGCCTCTTCTGCTAACCGATGAACAAACAGCAAACAGTTCAAATGAACCTTTAAAAGAAAAAATGTAAATAGATTTTTAAATCCAAATACTGATATTTTAAAATAATTACTTTTAAATTTATAATTTCAGAAATATGTTAAAACATAACAACTATATTCTAGGCTCTTATTTTACATCCTGAGATCCAAGATTTTTTAACTTATTATTACAAGTTTGTAGTATATAATGGTTGCATCCATCATGGGGGGCTGGTATATGTAAGTAACACACCTTAATTTTTTGACATCCCCTTCCCTTTCTCTCCCCTCCTTCTGCCTCTACTTCTCCATTCCCTTCAAGCAGAGAGTCAATTTAAAATATCTATTCAAGGCCTGGCATGATAGCAGATGTCTGTAAATCCAGCACCCCGAGAAGCTGAGACAGGAGGATCATAAATTCAAGACTAGCCTGGGCAACTTAGCAAGACTATGTCTCAAAATAAAAATAAAAAGAGCTGGCGATTTAGCTCAGTGCAAAGATCATAGGTTCCTGCCCTAGTACCACACCCCAAAATTCAAAATATTAAAAATTTTAAAGAATGCTGAATTTGAAAGTACACATACCAGTACATGTACTTTCAAGTCAATACTTATCATTACTTATTACCTGTGAACTATCATCATACAATCAACTCTACTATTAATAATCATTAAGCCTTTTTAAAAATTTTGCTTTCAGTAGGTAATACAGGACTATAGTATTGTAAGCTACCAGGATCGTGAGAAGGTGGGTAAAGGATACTCTGGACCTCTGTACTATTTTTGGACCCCGCGAGTCTATAATGACTTTGAAACAAAAATATAAAACAAAGCAATGTACAAGGGAGGGGCTTCAAAACTTAGCCCCTCTTCTGCATCATTCTTTAGCCAATCATGATAGCTGGTTTCTTAGTCTCACAAAAACAAGCTTTATGTATATCCAACCACATACAGCAGCATTACATGATAAAGTACTGTACAGTATATAAAACTGTGTAATGTACACAATCTATATATATTAGGAAGTGACATATCTCATTAGAAAATGATACATATGATACATTAGAAAATGATACATATGATACACACATTTTGGCTAAAAATATTTTACTCAAAATTAACATCTAAATAACAAAAAAGTGCTGATCTATCTGCACATACGTACCTTGATAAAATCAAGATGCACACAGTGTGACAAAGAGATAAGGTAAAATGAGCTGCAGTCCTACGACTCAGCCCTCCTCCCGCCATCCCAGGCAGTGCTCCCTGACCAATGCTCCTGTCTTCCCCACCCTTGGCTTCTGCCAGGTGCCTTAGATACAGTCAGACAGTACCTTTATTTTTTTATCTTTTACTTGAACCTTTAGATAGTACCTTTATTTTTTATTTATACATTTGGAGTACATATTTACATTAATCTTAGGGAGTAGGTACAGGAACTGAATATATCTTGATTTTTATTCCCCTCCCCTTCTCCCTTCTGTCTCAAGATCCCCTCTCTGCATTTTCATTTTTTTTTTTAGTTCATGTTTACAACATATAAAGATCACATTCACTGAGGGTAGTTGGTACATGTATATGA
This sequence comes from Hydrochoerus hydrochaeris, assembly GCA_004027455.1. Classification (NCBI taxonomy): domain Eukaryota; kingdom Metazoa; phylum Chordata; class Mammalia; order Rodentia; family Hydrochaeridae; genus Hydrochoerus; species Hydrochoerus hydrochaeris. Next base: position 31,333 of record PVLA01007959.1, on the reverse strand, counting down.
TGCATATTAAGTCTTCTTATGTCCTGTCCCCTTCTTCCCCTACCCCTCGCCCCACCTTCAGTCTCTTGGTCCCCTTTCCATTTGCTACAGAGTAACTTTAACACAAATTTTCTTTCATTATTTATATTGTAGGTATATACATGATCCTTGCAGTTAAAACAATTCATATACAATAGTACTATCTTATGTGCTACAAACAATACTTCCTAAATGTTAATATTTCAAATGCTTTGTATTATTCAGAAATATCAAGAAAGTCATGTTTAAAGAGTGCTCTAGTGATAATCTGGGGGAAATAAGAGTTTAGGAATTTAAATTTATTAAGATGAGGAACCTGTACAAGATACTCTTTTCGATACACTTTTTTATTGAATTTTCCTCTTTAATTGTCTCAAGTACTCTGAGGTAAAGCATTACAATTCTTACTGTTTACATTCCAGCATGCCATTCCATGTTTTACACACTTCCAATCATAGCCCACTTTTTCTTGCAAAAATGTTACAAAATTTAGCACAATTTCATAGGTTAAATCATATGTTCTACTTTAAAAGATAATTTCCAGGTCCTCAGGATAAAGCTTTTATTCCTTCACTCTAAACTCCACTTGACTAGGCCTTTCCAGCTTCATTTCCTGCCTTTCTCAACTCCCAGTTCTACACTGCGTCTTCTGAAGTACTTTCAGAATTCCATCGCATCTTTGCCGCCAGAAATTCTTCTGGTTTGAAGACTTCTCTAAGAAGCCCAACCTCCCAGTATGAAAACTATACGGATCATCAGCACCCTGAGTTTCCTACACACTGAGTTGTAGTTTTATATCTTCTTCCTCTATGCACTGTTTTTTCCCCTGGTACTGAGGATCGAACTCAGGACCACATGCTTGCAGGGCAGGCACTTACGTTGCTGAGCTAAATTCCCAGCCCCCTCTATGAATGATTAACAGCAAGAATTTTAGCTATCTTTCTCAACACTTTCCCCAGTGACCTTCTGCCACGGCTCAACACACAATAAACAGAAAATTATTAATGCGTGAACAAACTATCCCTCCAGGTCTCTGTGAATACGGCAAAATACTTCAAACAAAATGAAAAAACTTTTTAAAAAGCCTAGTAAAACAATATTTTAAGACTTAGAACATGCTATTACCCTACAAAGAATGCAGTTGTTTCTTTCCCTTCATTGACATTAGCCATGGAAAATGACAAAAATTACTTTATTACATGATACATAAAAAACTTTTAAGCACTTAAATGTATAAGGGCTTAAGTTTAAAATGTCAGAACAAAAAGTAGTTTCAAAACACTTAAGTAGGCATTTAAATCTTTAAAAGTGTAAGAAATCAGATAGTAAGAATCAAGGCCTAATTGATGTTACCACTCAACACAAAGGAGAAAAACAAGTTGTGCTCTTTTGGTAAATGAGCCAGTGTACTGGCATGTTGCAAGTTCCAGGGAAAGTCAACACAGCTGAAATCTGGTTGTTCACCTGGTTGTAGACTATAGATAATAGGAGACAGATTATTCTTATGTTACTCCAATTGCTGCGCAGGTGGTTAAGTGAATAAAAGCAAGGTGAGGCAAGAGCCCTTTAGCCTCCTCTTTCTAAGTTAACTCTGTGTCTTTCTGTTTTTCATCTTCATTCACCTGCTGTTAGGGACAAACTTGTAGGCTAATTCCTACAAAAAGAAAAGCTATTCATCAGTAATTTACTTAAAAAAAAAAATCAACTTGTTGAAAAGGTAAATCAAAAGACAACTTACAGATACACACACACACACACACACACACACTCCTTTCTCTTTGTAGTCTCAGTTGACTAAAACACTGTCACAACTTCCCCCTCCCTATGTCAGAGCACTTTTAAATTTTACATAGACCATAAGTGTCCAAACGTTTGCATAGCATTCCTCCATGATAAATCTAAAAAATTTACTAGGAAACTGAATATTTAAATTCAATAGTTGTCATATCTTTTACAGGTAGAGAACCTGCAAATATGCAATCAAATAAGGCATAAAACACCAAAAACTGAAAAGCCAGCGATGGAAAACTACAACTCAAAGAACTTACAGGTACTAGAAATTAAATCAACCCACATATACTTACCACCTATTTCTAACAGTAATTGTGCACTTAGAATGCTCACACTGTACTAACCACCAAGAATATAAAAAAGCTGCCAGCCCACGTTCCCAGACTAGTAGGAGAAACAAACTCATAAATTAATGACAGGTGATAAAGATAAAATTTATCCTTTTAAAGGAGGGCTTTGCCAAAGTGGCATTTTAATTGGATTTTTAAAGAACTGTACTTTGCTGAGTGGAGGGAAGACATCTTCAGAAAAAATATGTACAAAAGACAGCAAAAAAGATCAGTTTTGTGTTAAAAAGGGAGATAGAAAAGGAGATACGGTTCTTTCCCCTCAGGATGCTGCATGCCACACTGAGACATCGACACACACAACACCTGCAGAACAGCACTGCAGTCCCAATAGCCAAACTGTATAATGTATGCTCTTAACTGCTCAAAAAGTCTTGTGCTCAAAAAGACAAGACTGGGACCGGGGATTTAGCTCAGGGGCACAAGTGCCTGCCTGGCAAGTGCGAGATTGTGAGTTAGATCCCCAGTACTTAAAAAAAAACTGAATTGTAAAAAATTTTATAAATGTGGAGTACCTGCTGTGTAAGGTTACAAAGTATCAATAGTGACCAGAAAGACATAAGCAAAAAAAATGAGATTGATGCATGGCATATACAAAAGTATAGGAAACCTGCTTAATGAAAGCCATATAAGACAAGCTGATCACCTGGGAAAGCTGATGGTCAAAAGACCTTTCTTTCCACCACCAATACAAAGGTTTGAATTTCAACTCTCTTCCATGCCACCTAGGTCTCACCCCACCATGGGGCTTACCCATGAACAGGTAGGCCACTCCAGAGCATGGGTAAGGGATGAATTTTGAGAGGGTGATGACTACTTAAGAAGTTTCTTCAAACCATCTTCCCGAGCTGGTTTACTTGATATCCTTGATCAGCTACATCAGTGAAAACCTGAAAATAAGTTACATTAAATTGCTGAAAGTGAATTTGTCTAATCCAGCTCATCTGTGCCACTTCTACTACCACCAAAGGGTAGGGGTGGGGGCACAACGGCATATACTGCCCTTTTGTGTGAGGAAAAACAAAAAAGGAGGGCATGATATAACGGAAGTAGTTTTCCTAGGGTGAGGAAGGGTGGCTTCAGATATCAAACAAGGAAAAATTAAGAGATAATTCTAAAGTCTAGGGAGAAAAAAAAAACCGCAAAATTCACCAAAAGGCAACAGATAGGAAGACAGTGGAAAATTTCAGGATACAAAGAAGCAGAAAAAATGTAGTTTAAGAATAGCTGGAATGATGAATGTTCACGACGATCCATGCAGTATACCCTTGCTATCCATAATTCTTTAATCTCCTGGAAATTGCCCACTCCTAATAGCTGCTTGACTCAAAGAGCTCTTGTGACTTGCCACCGGAAATGGCTTCTACGGTTTAAGCTTGGGGAAAGTGTTCGTTCTACTACATTAATATATGTTACAGACATCCAACATACAAACTCTGCATTGCATACTGGTTTGATTGGGGATTTTTAGTAAGAAAGCATTATGCTTCCAGTAATATAAGAAAATGGCTTTTGTAGCTAATAGGTGTTCTATTGTGCGCCTAGGAAGATGAACTCACAGATGAGCACTTTGGATTTCTTCAGCGAGCAGCATAAAGTAAAACAGGTGTTGACTGAACACAATGATGAGGCAAGAAGTTTGAGCAAGACCCAGGCTCAATTGCAAAAACCTATGTTTCAAGGGGTTTATCTTGCAAACCCTTCGTAAGCACACTCATCACCAAAGCAGACTGTGTTCCGCTGAGGATATTCCAAAACTCTAAGGGTTCTCGGCGTAGTTTCGTCACTGAGCTGATGCTGTTACCGTCTTTCTTGGGAAGCTCTCGACTTCCACACTTGGGGTCTAAGCGACAGGACCAGGCGCAGCCAGGCAGGCAGGGCACAGCCGCCCCGCCGCGGCCGGACCCGGAGGCCTAGGGGCTAAGCCGTCACCAGCCCTCCCGCTCCCGGCCTGGAGAGACCGGCACTCACCAGGACGTCGCCGCGCGTCTCCAGACGAAGGTGGGGCTTCTGGCGCTTCAAGACGCGCCTGAAGAAGCCACGGGGAGCGCGGCGCTTTATGTGCTTCTTCTGGAAGATGGTGGACGACAGCGCCATCCCCGCGCTCAAGTGCCCGCCTCCTCCGCTTCCCAAATGCTCGGAGCAGCACAAGCGTTCAGGGAAGCTGGGAGTGGAAGGACGCACCAGGCCCGGTCCCGCTTCTTGAGTCTCCGAGAGCACAGCTAGAGTTTGAACCCGGCGCCAAGGCAGCGTGCCGGCGCCCGGAAGTGACGTCGCTATGCGCCCTCCGCCACCGGAAGCGCCTGTTTGGGGATGATTGACGCCAGCGATGGGCGGGGCTCGGCTCTCCCTGAAGTCATGGGGAGGCTGAGGCTGCCTGTATTTCTATGATGTAGTAACTGCTGCATGGATCTATTTTTCAGGATCCCTGAGATGATGGGAAAATGTATGAGTTCTTCAATCAGGGCAGCTTCACTTACTCTCCAAGTTCCCACTGCAAACAGTCGTCCAAACATGTCGTGGACATTCATCATTCCAGCTATTCTTAAACTACATTTTTTCTGCTTCTTTGTATCCCTTAGGCTATAGGTTGAGCCTAATAGCCATAGACTAAATTGTTTATAGCAGCACAATTCATAATCCCTAAATCTTGGAAGGGGTCTTTATGTCCATCAACAGATGGATGGGCAAAGGAAATGTGGTATTACACACAATAGAATATTACTCTGCCATAAAGATAAACTTGAGTCATTTATGAAAAAAATGCATCTCAAGACCATACTGTTAAGTGAAGCAAACCATACACATAAGTTTAGATATCACATGGTTTCTCTCAAAAGAAAACCTCAAATTATAAATAAACTAAAAGGCAAAATAAAAGGTGGGTGATAGGAAACAAGGAGAGAGATCTTTTGCAAATGGAAAGCAGAATAGATGGAGGAATAGCATAGAGGAGTGAGAAAAAGGAAAAGAGATACTAAAAAGAACCAAAATGTGTTAAATACTTGTATAAACTTCCCCACGATGAATGCAATCATATACTGCAAACATGCCTTCCTACCAATGTCTGATTTTAATACTATATATTTTTTACTTAATTTTGAGTTTTGCTTTTTCCATGTTTTTTCTTTTTTCTTTCTTTCTTTCTTTTTTTTTTTTTTACAAACTTTGTTTCCTTTAAGTTTAAGGCCTCTCTCACTCAACTTTGCAATCTATAATTTTCTGGTATAGGCTAATTCTAATTCACTGAAGCCTTTCTTATGTCTCCAAGAAATTAACTTTTCCATCTTCTGGGTGACCATACCATTGGTTCTCAAACTTCAGTCAGCCTCAGAACCATCCAGGAGATTTATGAGAATGCTGCAGGTTACCACTTCCAGATTTTTTGATTCACTACACCTGAGTGAACTTAGGTGGTGTTGACACTGCCAGCTGATACTGCTCAACTATTCTATGAGATCAACTTCTATTAATTATTGTGGTCTGAACACTCTTCTGCGCACTGTCAAACCTCCCAACTCCAGGACTTCCTCCCTGGAAATGAGAAAGTGAAACTTTCTTACAACCTATAAGCCACTCGCACATGTGTTCCTGTACTATACCTTAGCACCAAATACCATAACTCTTCCATAACCTCAATGCATCTGTCTCACTCTTCAGCTTCATGTCCTAGATTTTGAATTTCCTCTATTATTGCAACTCAAGCCATTCTTGAATGCCACTAGGATCACTGTCCTCTCTCTTTTCTGTCCCTGCCACACCCCAGTTCCACTCTATGCTTAATCCTCTATGCATATCATTGTACTGTTACTGTGTATTTCCCCTTTCATTTTTTGCCCACTCATCTGACACACCTCAACTCTGCTATTTAAATTCCGAATGTGTTCTAAGTATGTGTCTGTGCACTAATATTGGCTTAAGAAAATCACATATGGAGTTCTGTGTTTCACTTCGGTTTAAATTCAGGACCATGCAATTGAACCCTAAGTATTGCTGCAATTCTTTGGCATTTGCTAAGGCATTTTATTTACCTGCCTTCTTAAATAATGATGCCATCCCTAGTCCCTCACTTTTTGCCCCATCTCCACTGTCAGCTGATGATATTGCTTCCTAGGGATTTTGCACACTTTCACTACCACATCTACACACCAGATCTCCATGTGTTCCAATGAACGACACAATAGCTACTCCTTTTTAAAGGACACTTGCTAGAAGTTCTCTTTTGCTTCATGGTTTTTACTTCTTGGTAATTTTTTTTGCTATCATACATACATGCTCTATTTTAAGTCTTTTGAAAAATCCTTACTTGGCCCTATTTTAGTTACTTCCATTTTGCTGCTAAAAACAGCTGACTAGATTCAATATTACCAGTTAATTTTTCCCATTGTCTCTTGAATCACACTTTGCTACATCTCTCTTCATCAAATTCTACTTATCCAAACAACCACTAATATAAGATTTGTAAAGCAATGATAAATACTCGGGCTCTAGCTCTTATCTCCTTGGTCTCTAAATCTTAAATACTTCATGACTCGGTCCTCACATGCCTTCTCTATTTTTATTCTGTGTGTGATCTCTTCTGGTGTGACTTCAAAAGCAAACTCATTGCTTATTTTCTCCTTTAAATTTCAGGCATTCGGGCTCAGTTTTCCATTGGGACAGAACTCTAAGCATCATCTTGAATGTGACGTGACCAAAATAATCCCTTGATCTTTCCTGTGCCCTTGGTCCATTCCACCCACCTTCTTCCCAGTCACAGCAGATGCCACTTCTATCCTTTCCACTCTTCAAGTCCAGATTTTGGGCTCCGCTTGGGTTCCTCTCTGTCTCTCATCTAGCCTTTCAGCAAACAGCCCAGCTCTATTTAATACTGTCTGATCATAACTCACGCTCTGCTACTGCTCTTGGCCAGACCACCTTCATTTTTCACTTGGGTTATTACAACACCATTTCTTTCTCAGACTGTTTCTATTTATTTTCAACAAACAAGCCACACTGAACTGGATTATGTCACTGTCCCCACCTCCAACCCCTCCAAAGGCTTCCTACTCATCTAAAGAAAAGTTCCTAGAATAACCTATGAAAACCAAGAAATGATAAACAATGTTGAAAGCAAAGACCAAGTAAGTAACATATTTACCAATCAAGAGACGTAGGTTCAACTAGAAATCAAATGTGCTCTGTCGAGGAGGAGGACAACTACATTTCTAAAGGGGAAAGGGGAAATAATTGGGTGAGGGAAAGTAACTTGTTTTGAACAACTTTCGATTGGTTATTACAGTTACACAAATTTTGTACAAATTTAGATTGTGGAAGCCATCTGTCCATGCATTAAGCTGTGTGTAATTGCTGTAGGCCTATGGCAATAGGATTGCAGTAAAATAATTCTTTTAAATAAAGATCAAGTCAGAAGTCCCAGAATTGGAAGCTGTTTCCATCTGAGATTTTATAAGCAAGCACAATGTTTCAAACAGTATTCTTTTAATTTCAATTTCAGACTGAGAGACATATGTCAATGAGGGAATCTGCTACTTGTCCAGTGTGATTTCTGAGGTTCACAACCTTTTCTCTTCCTCTCAACCAGACTGCAGGTATGTTAATCTTTACAACCACACCTATCAAGGCTTATTGCCCTCACAAGTGACCCCACGAATGCATAATTAACTCTCGGCTCTTATTTCCCACAGTTGAGCCAATCACCCCCTTCTGCTGTGTTAGCCTCCTTGCCATCAGCTGTGGCATTCAAATTTGTTTCCTCCCAAAATGAATATGCTGAAGCCAAATCAGCAGTAGGATGGCATGGAAGGGAGGGTGTTTCTGAAGTGAATAGGTCCTGAGGTTCCCATGAATTGGATTTTATCCCTATTTAAAAAGGCCCAGAAAGACAGCCTTCACTTCTGCAGCATGGGAGCACACAGCCAGAGGCAGCACCTGTGAAGCAGAAGGAGCCTACTCAAGAGAATACAGCTATCCCTGGCCACATTATTGATGCTAGATTTCCTAGCCACCAGAACTGTGAGAAAGGATTTCCCATTGTTTAGAAGCCACCCAGTGTGTTACTGTAGCCCAAGCAGACAATGGGCCTCGGAAACATCTGAAATACATCAAAAGCACCGAAAGACCACATCCTCCATCAGATGTATCTCCTTACTACTCCCTCTTCCAGGAATCTGTCTTCCCACTTAGCTGCACAGATGGTTACTTCACATCATCTTTCAGGTTTCCACTCTGACCAGTATCAGAGAGAAATCCTACTGAAAACAGAAACCCTGCACATGTACTCACGAGTATGTGTAGAAATATACGTGTGCACATATATCCAGGCATAAGTAAGAGCTGATGCTGCTTCCTAGCTCTGGGATCAGTGCCATAATATTGGTGGGCAAGAAGTGATCTTGGGATGAGTACGTACACCAAGAAAATTAGCAAATGCTACAAAGCACATATTTTGCTGTATTTTTCTGAAAGCAAGTTATGAAACAATTATCAACAAAAACTACTTGTATCCCTCTCTGGCCCTCTCTGTGGTTGTTTTTTCTCTGTAACATATTTCACTATTATTTGCTTGTGCATATAGAAAACTCTTATAATAAAAGAATTTGAGAGAAATAGTCATTAAGAGAAAAACAGAAATACCAATTGTCACATCTATTAGGTTTCTTTTGCTAATCTAACATATTAGCACAGAATTAACATCTTAACATAAATTTATCATCTTACAATTCTGAAAATCAAAAACCCTAAAATCAAAGTTATAGCCAGCTGCATTTCTTCTGGAGGATCTAGGAAAGGCTTTTTCAACCTCTGATGATCGCTTGCATTATCCCACTTACAGCCTCTCCCTCCACCTTCAAAGAGCATTACTGGACCTCCAGTTTCATTGCAACGCCTCGTCCTTCTGACTCTGCCCTTTCTGCTTCTCTCCTTTAAAAACTCTTACTCTATTTACTCCTTTCAGATAATCAAAAGAAAACCTTCCCATCCCAAGATCCTTACTTAATTGCATCTCTAAAGGTTTTTTGTTGTTGCTGCTGTTTTTACAAAGTAAGGTTACATTTTCCATTTCTGAAGTTTAGCACATAAAAATTATTGGGGGAATTATTCTGCACACCACACTCTCTCTTTCTGGTCTTGATTCTACAGTGGATCTGTTTCATGGAATATTTCTCAGTAGTGTACATCTGCTCAGTTCAATACAGTTCCAATGTGTGGGCATTTGAAAGATGGGTTGTGCTGCTAACAATATTAATTTTATATAAATATAATTAATATATATGCAATTAAATAACTCCATGCATCTAATGGCTGCCATATTGGATTGTACAGTTGAAGCAACTCATAAGTAGCCTCAACAAAGGATTCCTTCCAAAGTTTTACAAGTGGATAGAAGGCAGGCAACAGGATTCAAAGAGGATTTACAATTTATCTGCATTCTTAATACCTTTTACAATGAAAATACACTGAGGAGATTTTTAAATTTTTATTTATTTATTTAGAAGAACATTTTAAGTAGAGGATGGAAATAATGGTTTTATTTATCCCTTTCATGAAATTATACATTATTCTATCTTGTCTTAGTTACTCTCTCATCACTGGGATAAAATGCCTGTCACTAACACCTTAGAGGAGGAAAAGCTTATTTCAGCCTAGTTTCTAGAGTATTTACTTAGTAGCTGGCTAACTCCAAAGTAGGCAGACATGGTAGAAGGACCGGGTGGAGGAAAGCTGCTCACATCACGGTGGCTAGGAAACCGAGAACAAGGGGGGAGTGTGGGAGGAGGGCTACTCCTTCACGTCATGCCCCCGGTGACACGCCTCCTCTTTTGAAAAGGTCCAGCCTCATAGTAATACATTCAGCCACGGATTCATGAGTGGGTGAGTCACTGAGAAGTGCAAAACGCCCAACGATCCATCGCTTCTAAAAGCCCCACCTCTGAACGTCTGGCTCTGGGGTAGATATTCTAGATAGGTCTAGGCCATAACATATCTTAACAAAATTATGATAATGAGTAAGGTTGGCACGAATGTTACAATTTCTATTACATACCAAATGAAACTGAGAGTCTGAGTAGAAAATTCAAGGCAATAACCCAGGTGTTTTAGGTTTCAAATGTAATACTGCTGATAAATATTAGAAAAGCATCTAAATCCTGCTCAATTGCTTTTCTTTAAAACTTCGACTTTTACCTCATGTATTAATCACTGGGAAATTTCACTACAATCTAAATTTTCAAAATGCTCTCTTTTAAAAGTCATTTTTTGGGCCTGGGGTTTAGCTCAGTGGTATAAGTGCCTGCTTGGCAAATGCAAAGTTGTGTTTGATCCCTGGTACCAAAAAAACAAAAGTCATTTTTGATCATTTAAATTCCTTTGATTCAAAGCTCAAAAAACACAAGGTAGCTATTGAAACCCAGCCCATACAACTAGAAACTTCCATCAAAACTGGGTGTGCTTGAGAAACTGACCAGAATTAACTCAAAAGCCAGGGGAAATAAGGGAGCATCTAGATAGGAAGGAAAGGAGCTACACAGTGGAGGCAGTGATTCTAGAAGGGCAAATATTTCCTTTTCTTTACCCAACCCCCTAATATGAAATTTTACTCAGATTCCTAAAGGGAAAGCCCCTTTGACTGTGCTGCTTAGTGTAGCAATGCAAAATTAAATTCAGTCGAGGAAAATTATTGAAAGATAGCTTGTTTCTCGTTATTCTAAAGATTTGGGTACAGGAGAATTATAAGTACTGCCCATTAAGCTATTGGAATTTGTGCTTTCACTATTGTACAGTCATTATTGGTATCTGCTAAAATATTTTTTACTCTGCTATGTTTTATTTTTCAGAATCTATCCTGAGGAAATTATCCTGAATACAAAGCACATTTTATGCAGAGAGATTTAAAAGTAGTGAAATATTTGAAAGAAAAGAAGCCCACTGTGTAAATTTCTATACATATATTAACTATAATTATGACCACATTAAAATGATACCTATGGAACTAAAGAGCCTAGTAAGAAATTCAGTGCCAAATAAGAGAAAGCTATCTGTATACAAGAGCAAATAAGAGGATCCTAAGTATACTGAAAATAATGAACACACATCACAAGACAGGAAGGACATAGAATGCACACAAAATTTTTAGAAGAGATAAATATAAAAAACTTTACAAATTATTTTCAATATGTCCAAATTTTCTGTGCTACACATACTTTTTTAAATGATGAGGTAGCTCATGTTTTAGTTAATTAATGTTGTATATAGTTTTAAATAACTGAATATAATTAAAATTATATATAGGAAAATTATATATATATAAAACTGAAAAAATTATGCTTTCTGATGTTTGATGTAATCTTAAAAAATAATTTAATTTTGCATTTCATAAATTGTTATAATGCTTACATAAAGGATATGTTACTAGACAATCTATTCCTGTGAATTAACATTTTTAAATCATTTTAAATAAATTGTAAAATTTAGAAGATTGTTTCTGATTTTTTGTTTATTAATTAAACATCACAAAAAGGGTTAATAATAACACTATTTGGGTAGAATCTTGTATTTGCAGAGATAGTTTGACAATTGCTCCTTTAGAATCTTAGAAATTATATTGCTTATAATGATGGTTTATGTAAAAGTTTTGATCTGCCAGAAGAAGAATAGTTGCCAAAAATTTTCGCAACTTTATAATATCTCTGTTATGGTTTCATTCATCATGTGTGAGAAACAAAAATTTCACAAAATTTTGGAATCTGCACTATTACAGTTTTTCAGCAGTCCAATTGTTTGTAAGACAAATTACTCCAGAAGCTTTGGAAAGTTTCACCTTACTTGTGTGGCCTCTTAGTTAATATTCATAATTCAAATATTTTACCTCAGCCAAGTGTAGCACTTTTCACTGCTGAGATTTTCAGAGTAAATTTGAAGTAGTTACAAGGACACAAATCTGTTTTCCAGTGTTGATGAAAGATGTTGGCTTTGAAACAAATCCTTGTTAAAAGCACCAGAAACCTTAGATTTTGATATATTTCCCTTGATCAAAAGATGCTTTTGAAATAGGACAAAAGAAGTATAGATTACTAGGAAATATTAGGTAGAAATAAAATAATACTAGTGTAAAACTACATTGCTAACAATTTTTTTCCTGTAACATCTTCTCAGTTTGTGCACTTTAAGGACAGTTGCTGCTATGTCACTCATGGGCCACTGCTGGAGTTGGGACAGCCAGACCCCAGCCTTTCCCTGTGAGCTGGCACCATTCACAGACTGCATCGGGAGAGAACAAACCACACCAGGAAGCAAACCCCACCTGGGAGCCAGAGCCAAGCATGGGAGAGGAGACAGCCAGACCCAGCCCCCTCCAGCATGAGGGCTGGCAAAAAAGAAGTACCAGTGTCTCCCCCCACCCCACATCCACCGGCCAGTAAGTGACCGGCTTATCTGGAGAAACACAGGCTGTTATGATAGCTGTTGAGGTGAAACGCAACTGGATGCCTGTGGTGCTTCGGTGTTTCACTAACATTGCAGGTCTAGGGCCAGAGGTCTGATCATAGGTTCAGAGGATTGTCTTGTTTTGAAGTCCTATATCGTGTTCATTTTTTTGTTAGGTTGGGTTTTTATTCTCTTTTGTATTGTTTGATTATGTTAAATCCAATGGCATGAGCAGCTATTTTACAGATAGCAAGATATATCATGGCAGCCATTTGGAATTTACTACTGTCTTGTTTTGAAGGCCTTTATTGCATTCATTGTTTTGTTTTTACTGGTTCTATTCTATTCTGTTCTGTTTGATTTTTACTATTTCCAAAGGTATCTGCAGCTATTTTGAAGACAACAAAAGGCATTATGGTAACTATTGTTGATTTTGTAATTTTTTGAAGTCCTGTATCACCTACACTGGTTTATTTTGGTTGGTTTTATTCTGCTTTATTTTCCCTGGTTTTATCCTCTTTAAAATAAAATTTAAAAAAGAACAGTTGCTGCTAGAGCAATATATGGAACAGAGAATGACAAAGGAATAACAAAATGCAATTTTAAAATTTTAGTATTGGCAATGAACCCATAACAAATCATCATGAATTATTTTTAAAATCAAGTAAGCAAAATTTTAGTGACTTAGAGAGTTTTCTAAGTGATATTGCTTTCCATGGATAAACTATTAGGTATTCTGTAAGAAAACTGAGTGACATCAATTATGTAATTTTTTGAGAAAAGAAGAAACAAATTGTTTCTTGCCAGGTGAAACGTTTTTGTCTTCCATCCTTCAAATAGCCACAATATTTGTCTGGTGGAAAGAACAAGAATTTTTATATGAATGAGGAAAAACCTCACAGTAGTTTATTTTTCTCCAACAAAAGGAAAGAAAATACTAGAATTCTGTGAAGGGAAAAATCCATTTCCCTTATCCCTCTCTGGTCTTCCCAGTCTGTGTCAGAAATAAGGATGGAAAGAGAGATTATTTAAGTTGGCAGTTTGTAGTTTGAACCATCTCTCTAAATTGAACTGAAAAGATGATTTAATTACTACACTAGATGTTTTACCAACAGAATATTAGAGCTTTAATTTATTAGAGAGGAAAGAGTATAAAACCCTCCTACTGACACCTAAGAAAGACAAACAAAAGAGCTAGTCCACACAACAAATTTGGAAGGAGAAAAAAAGTTAGTTTTTGCTTTTAAAATATCAGGTCTGGCATATTCAAATAACCTCAAGCGATTATAAAAATCATCATAAAATAAGCTGATATTTTGTGACTGCTTACCATATGCCAGGAATTGTAAACACCAGACACATGGCACATGTGCGTTCCCAAGTGCGCACACATGCACACCCCACACACACAATATGCACCTTTTTTTAGTTTTCTGTATAACTGCAAAGATAAGTACTATTATTCTCATTTCACAGAGCTGGAAAGAGAAACCTAGAAATGACTTTTTAAAATCACACATTCAGTAAATGGCAATGAGAGTTATCATAGCCCTAAAATGGGAGGTTGTAAGATATCCTTTTAAAGAGTGTGTCTCCATGATGTGCCATGTATTCACTTATAATAATGATTTTTCTCCCCAGATAAAAATATATACAAAGACAGTTCAATATAGCAAAAGAAAAAAGCAATTCATTATGTTAAAAGTAAAGCTCACAAGAAAAAGAAAAAATCACAAAACATGAGTGAATGTTAATTTTAAAGGCATTTTCTCTCATTTCCTATTTACTTCATATGGTAATATTATTTCTCAATTGAAAAATAAATTTAAGGTAGGATAAATCCTGTTGTGAAAGTTTTGGTCAAACCTAGTCAAGAGACTTACATCCAAACGTTGACTTCAGCTAGGTTTTAAACATTTTGAAGCTAGCAATAGCAATAAGAATATTGGTTCACTTGTTTTCAAAAACTAATTTGTTTGAGATGGACACGCCTTAAACTTGATCTTCTGTGACCACCCTTAGCACCAAAAGGAAATAGAAGAAAAGCACACTCCCCCTTTCTGTAAAGTCAGTACCTGCAAATTGCAAAGAGCACATCACTGGCTAGGTCTACAGTTCTTGACCTTATCAGATGTCAATGAGGTAGAAAATGTTATTTATATGCTAAGCTGTCCAGTGCTCAGCTAAAAATCAAGGAATATACAGTAATTGGCAATGTCTGGGACAGGAGATTTTACTGGAAGTCTGCGATTAGAAATTAAGATGATTTTTGGTAGAGTACAAGAACAGTCCTTATTATCTGTGAACTCTCAGGCAAGTGGTTTAATCTCTAACCATGAATCGTATAACTGAAATGAGGAGATACCTAGTACTATAACTTGTGTATGTTTCCTATATGTTGGCTGCCAAAAATATAAGCCTCCTCTATATTTTGGAAGGTAATAATTATTGTGTTATCAAGCTATCCCAGTCATACTATGTATGGCACATGGACAAACACTATTTATGTCAAATGCTCCTATTATGATTTGCTATAAAATTCTCTGAGATATTTTTCTCCTAGTTAATTTTTCTCACTGCTGAGACAAAATACCTGACACCCAAAGTTAAAGAAGGAAAGATTTATTTAGCTCACAGTTTGTAGAGGTTTCAGTCCATAGTTGGCTGGCTCCAAGGCAGGGTGACATGGCAGAAAAGTTCATAGTGGGCAGAAGGTAGCAAAGCAAGCAAGTGTCCTGCAAGTGTCACTTATAAGTGACACTTATATTCTGTCTCTTATATTTTATCCAGGCCACCTGCCTTTAGGGCAGATAGCACTCACACCCTGAATCCTAACCGTGCATCTGTGAGTCAATCCCAGCATCCTAGATCCCAGCAGCACACACACTAAATCCAGCTACCTCTGAAAAGCCCACTTACAATGTTGAGAGTAACCTTGTGCTCAAATCTATCTCTCTGTGTCTGCATTTATAGATCTCTGTACACCACAAAAGTAGGAAAACTGTAAAGAGACTTACCTTCACCAGCATGCATAAGAAAAATACCAGACATTTGAAACAGAGCCATAGGAAGGTACGAAAAGGACATGACTGGATATGCAATACAAAATAAATGCTTACATTTTTTACAATGAGAAAGGAACAGATCAATGCAAAAAAAACCAGCCATTACAGTTCTTTTAAAAAATATTTTATTTGTGTATGTTTGTGATACATAGTGATTATACTCACTTTTTGGAATTGGCTTGTGTACATCCTGCATTTGAATCATCTTCCTTTGTTTTCCCCACCCCTGCCTTTCCGTTCCCTCTTCCCCAGATCCCTCCCCATCTCTACAGATTCTACCTCCTTGTGCCTCACCATCTTTCTTTTTATTTTTATTAAATTATTTATATTTTGGATCTTTCATCATTAGAGAAACCATGTGATATTTAGCCTGTGTCTGTAATGCTATGATCTCAAATTCCATCCATTTTCCCAAGAATGACTCAAATTTAACATTTTTATAACTGACTAGTATTCTATTCTGTATATATACTACATTTTCTTTAACCATCTCTTGATGGGCCTATAGGCTGCTTCCATGATTTAGCAACTGTGAATCTGTGCAGCTAGAAAAATGTGTATGCATGGAGTCAACCATATTTTTTCAGAAACCAAGTGAAAAATCAATTTTAAAAAGTATTTGAAGTTAATTAATTAAATAAGACATTAGAACCACATAATAGAGAATAGTGACTTGTGAACTGAAGAAATAATAAAAGATGAAAAAGAATTTTTTTCAATATGGAGAGAAAAAATAGGAGTTTCAGCACAGGAGAGCCAAATAAGTGAGAAGAAATATCCAAAAAGATATGTCTAGGACTTTCTGGAATTAAAGTCTCACTTCTGAGAAAGTGTGTCTCAGGCAAGATAAATAAGAAAGTACAGATTCTTGAAATATATATTTAAAATTACTAAATATCACCAGCAGTGGAAAGATCATAAAAGCATCTAGAAAAAAAAACTGAAAACATGATTCTCTATAGTAATAATAGAAGCCAAGAGCATGGAATAAAAACTGCTGAAAGCTAATAGTTCTCAACTTGGGCTTTTATAACCCGAATACCACTCCGAAGGGAGGGCAATATAAAACACATTTTTGGACAAACAAGAAATAATCATTATCATTAACAGCCTTCATAGAAAGAAGGGCTGAAGGATATCTTTCATGAAGAAAGAAATTAAAGCCAGAAAAAAGAACTTGGATAGAAACAGTAATGCACAATGTGTAAATCTAAAGAACATTGATTCTATAAAGTAATAATATTGACTTTATAGAATTTGACTGGATCAATTTAAGGGGATTAAATCCTGGAAAATGGTGACATATGAGATTGTAAGAAATATAATCATAATAAAAATAGATAATCATGTTTTGTCTCTTGTGAAAGAAAAATCAAATTAATGAATAATATTTTATTGAGTATATATGATGAAACTTTAAAAGAATTTCAAAGAAAGATATAGAAGATATATTTTACAACAAAGAATCCCAAATAAAGCAGAATTAGCCAATCAGGAGGTACAAACGTCATTATATTCACAAATATATGAGATAATAGAATAAAAACCTGGTGGTCTGAAAAATCAGTATTCTGCAAAAGATTAAATACCTAAAACATAAAAAAGAAATGATTTATTTCACTAAAGGTCATGGGTTCAATATGCCTGCCTTTTCCTATAGACAACTCAAATTTATCCTTCTTTAGGGAAGAGTAATGCCCCACTGTATATAAAGACCATGTTTTCTTTATTCATTACTTGTTGATAGATATATAGGCCTCTTCCAAGATTTAGCTGTCATGAATTGCGCTGCTATAAACTTGGATATGCATGTAATCCCAGCACTTGGGAAGCTGAAGCAGAAAGATCACTGTAAGTTCATGGCCAGCCTGGGCTGCACGAGTGAGTTCAAGGTCAACTTGGGCTACACAAGTGAGTTCACGGCTAGCCTGAACTACATAGCAAGATCTTGTCTAAAATAAGTAAATAAATACATAAGTACATAAGCAAACAAATAAATAAATAAACAAATGGAATCTCAGTGTTCTTTTAGTCTGCCAGTGCTAGAGGCCAGCCGTGTTGAATGTTTTCTCGTATATCTACGGGCCATTTGTATTTCTTCTTCTGAGAAATGTCTATTCATTTCAGTTCCACATTTTTTGATTGAGTCTTTTATTTAGGGAGGTCTAATTTTTTTGAATTCTTTATATATTCCAGATACTGTGTTAGTCCTCTGTCTGAGGTGTAGCTGGCAAAATACTTTTTCCCATCTGTAGGCTGTCTCTTCACTGTGTGGTTTCTCCACTGTGCAAAAGCTTTTTAATGTGACAATCCCATTTGTTAGTGTTTGTGTTACTTCTTGTGCCACGGGGGTTCTGTTCAGAAACTGCTATGATTTCATGAGTTTTACGTATTTTATCTCCTAGTGGGCTGTTTCAATTTTTATATTTAGAACTTCAATCCATATGAATTTTTATGGCAGCACTGATGAAGTTGCAAAAGACAAGTTAGAATCAACTTGAATGTCCATGAATAAAGAAGTGAAGAAAGCTGTAAAGACTTTGGAATACCTGGGAATGCTGTATACAGTGGGGGAAACCTTTTTGAACATGAGTCCTGTCAGTTGTATTAATAGCCACAATTCTTTACCCCTCCTATCAAGGGCAGCCATTGGGGCCCACACGTTGGCCATAGGCTTGACTACAGGACTTCCATTGCCCAGGAGAATGGTATGAAACGTGGCGCGAACAGAGACTTGGAAATTCTTGTGCACTGGGTCTTGCTGTCTTGTCTCCCCTGTCCCATAATGGTGAGCACATGTCCAGCTAGCTTGCCGAAGAAAAGGAGAAGCCCCCCGGGGGAGAACTGAGTTGCTACTACCTGCAGAGCCTCCAGGCGACTGTGGATAGATACACAGGGGAGCCACACTAAGATCAGTTGAGCTAAACTCAGCTTAATAACAAGAAGAGCAAAACCTGGTCAAAAGCAGGTAGAAAATGGAGTTCTTTTACTAAAATATTAGCTCACTAAAAACTATGATTAGAAAATGTATGTCCTGGAATGTTTACAATTGTTATTTTCCAATCTGAAGTTTTTGAATCATTTATCTTTTGGGTAAAGCCCTGAAACAACCCTCCTGACTATTAATGCTTCTCCCTTAAATCCTTCCCTCCTTACTTAACTCTAACGGGAATTGAATCTGCATGTAATTCTCCAGTTACAGTTGATGCATAGAAGAAACTTACCTTTGCTGAGAGTACAGAGTTAGGAAACCTCAACTTACACCAACATCAGAAACAAACTTCTACAAGAACTTGTTGCTTCCAGCCAGCAGTTACAGAGGATTAATGGCAGTGGTTTAAATAAGTCTAAGAGCAATTTCTACATTAAAAATGTAAATAAATTTTACTACTGTCGATGCATAAAACTGGAAGGAGAGATTGCTTGATTCTGTCATCTGGTAAATAAGTTAAACTTCAAAACCAGTATTCCCTTTAGGATAAAGGATTAATATGCATAGCTCTTATTTATCTCAGCTCTTTATTATTAAAATAGTAACTATCTAGAATAATTGGAATTGTGATTTGTTTGCCAAACTTCTGGTAAGCAGGTACTCTCAGCAAACAAATAGCAGGCATGTTTTTCTATTTAGGTAAATAATAATCACAGCTGCTTTGGTAATTCAGTTATTCAGCAAAGACATTGTAAACTACTTGAAAAGAAACCATCTGGTTTGCAGTTGTAAAGCTGAAACCAATTAAAACATTCAAATGACATTTTGTTTTTCATTTTAATCTGTAAAAATATATTTTGCAAGTTCCAATTAGTGGTTGACTTTTCTCTATTGCTTTTATAATGTAAGTCTGACTCATAATTTTTAAGTTCAGTAAAACTGTTCTATGATATTATACTGAGACAGCAGATCAATTAAATAATACGAGTATGAAATATGCATACACTGATACACATAGACACAAATAATGTAGCAAACAGAGTTTCTATGTACCAAGCTGATAAACAGGGCAAGAAGTCTGCCTCTTCATAATTAGGTGTAGTATGTCCTAAGAACGTGATAATTAAGTAAGGGACTGTATCCACTTAATATAAAAAAAAAACAAACAAAAAGAACTCAAAAGTGGTAAATCGGATAATGGTCAAATGCATATATTATTCTTTTTTCACTTTTATTTTAAAATGTACTCAGCATCATGAGCTCTTTCCTGTCACCCAGAATAAAGCACAGACACTTCCATGAATATTCTCCTACTTTTAGATAAAAGCACCATGACCACTCCAGATTTCAAAGCTCTGAAGGGCAAGATATACAAGGAAGTATCTAATGCCAGTCAAAATCACAGCTCCTCCCCTGGAGGCAAGGCAGAGCCTTTCGCCTGCTGTGGGTAAGAAGCCAGTGACAGGAAAGGGGAACTCTCTGTATCTTTTTCTGTGTCTTCCTAGCTGGCCTTCTCCCCTGCACCCACCATCTTGGCCTCTGTGCTCTAGAATCTTCCTTCACAGACCATGGGGGAGGAGTAGAGAAGAGCAGGACCAGGAAGTTCTTCCATGAATACCATGGCCTTCAATCACTATCCATCTCTGAAGGGCTCATTGATGTTGAAAGTTAACACTCTTTCTTCTGAGGGACTTTTATGGGGTGGTGTTGTAGTTGTTGTTGCTGTTGTTGTGGGAAGCCCTACTCTACCCTCCTGGCATTCCAATCCTGCAATTCCCCTGAATGTTCTTCATTGCTGTGCTTACTTCCTTCTTCAGCCTCAAGGGATCTGGTGACTCGCCTCAAATGTCTCCTGACAAGGCCTGTTCACTCTGTCATGCATCTGCCTGCACATTATCTAAGAAAACATTTTTGCCACATCTCTCTGTGGACCACAGATGATATGCAGGATACGCCGGGGCATCCTGGACCACATCACAGCCAAGGTGGCAGGATGAATGAACAGTCCTGATGAAGGAGTTTCATTCTGTGTCTATTGCATAGCTGCCCTCTCACCTCTGTGTTCTCCCTAACATTGTGGCCATTGCTCACCTTCCTGAATAATCCTCACAGAAATCCTCTGTCTTCACCTGAGATGAAGAAGAAATTATTACTTTGCTCAAAAAACCCTCTTTAAAAATATCTCCTCACCTCTCTTATTTCTTTTATCAATCTATGTATGTGATACATAGGTATGTGATGATATGTGTAGTTACATTCTTCTTGTACACATGAATGTGACTTCTTGATCATTTTTATCCCAATTCTCCCTCTCCAGGTGCCCTCTCCTTTCACAAATCCCATTCCCATCTCTTCAGAGTCTATCTCCCTGTTTTTTGTCATCTCTCTTTTATTTTCTTTCATCTCTATTTTATTTAAATGATTTACACTTTTGGTTTCTCATGTAAGAGAAAGCATTCAATGATAATCCTTTGTCTAATTTTACTTAGTATTATGGTTCAAGATCCATCCATTTTCCTACAGATAAAAACTGTATCCTTCTTCTTGGTTGACTAGTATTCTATTGTGTATAGTACATAATTTTCTTTCTTCAGCCATCTTTTGATGAGCACGTGGGCTGTCTTCACTATTAACTATTATGAATTGTACTACTGTAAACAAGGGTGCACCTGTACCATTGTAGTACCATGACTTTAGCTCTTTCAGGAAGACACTCAGGAGAGGTACAAGTGGGTCAAATGCAATCTGTTTTTAGGTTTTTGAGGAATCTTCATACTGATTTCGATGTTCACACTCCCACCAACCATGCAGAAGTGTTCCTCTTTCCTTACACCTCACTGGCACTTGCTTTTGGAGTCTGTGATGGTAACCTGCCTTACTGGAGTAAGATGCAATTTCAGTGGTTGTTTTGATTGGCTTTTCTCTAATGGCCAAAGATGCTGAACAGTTTTTCATGTACTCATTCTCCATTTGTACTTCTCCTTTTGAGAGGTGTCTGTTCTTTTCAATTGTACTTTGAGTTCTTCATATGTTCTAGATAGGAGTCCTTATCCAAAGAGTAGCTGGCAAATTGTAGGTTGTCTCATCACCACCGGTTGTTTCTTTTGCCAAGCAGAGCTTTTTAATATGAAATGATCTCATTTGTTAGTTCTTGGTAGTCTATCTTGTACAGTTGGGCTTCTGTTCCAAAAGTCTCTGTGTGTGTCTTCTAGAGTTGCACAAATTTTTTCCATAAGATTCAGTGTTTCTACTTTTATATCTAACTTGTTGCTCCATTTTGATTTTATTTTATCAGAAGGTGAGAGATATGTATCTAGGTTTATTATTCTGTACATGGATAAGCAGTTTTCCTGGCACCTGTTGTTAATGAGGCTATCTTTCTCTGATATGTATTATTGATAATTTTTGCTAAAAATAAGATAATTGAGGATGTTTTGGGCTGATGCCTTGCCCTCTATTCTATTCAGTTGGTCAACATATCTGTTTTTATGCTGGTTTCATGCTGTTTTTATTACTATACTTTTGTAGTATAACTTGAAGCCTGGGGTTGTAGTGCCTCCTACTTTGCTCTTGTTACTCAGAATTGCTTGGGCTATTATGGGTCTCTTCTCATTCCATATAAATTTTAGATTTTTTTTAAATAATTTCATGAATACTATCAGATCATAATAGAATGAAACTAGGAATCGACAGCAAAAGAAGTGGCAGGAACTAGACAAACAACACTGAAATTAAGTAACACACTCTTGAATAATCACAGAAGAAATTTTCAAATTCCTAGAATGTAATGACAGTGGGCTCACAACATACCAAAACCTATGCAATGCACTGAAATCAGTTCTTAGAGGGAAATCTGTAGCTGTGAATGTTCATATGAGAAACATACAATGATCCCAAACAACATCAAGATGCAGCTCAAGAGAAAAATAAGAGCAATCCAAGTCCAAAAACATGTAGAAGAAAACAAATTGAGACCAGAGAAGACATTAATGGAATTGAGACTTAAAAATTTAAAGGATCAATGAATTGAAGATTTGCTTCTTTTAAAGGATGAACAAGATGAATAACCTGTTAGCTAAACTTATTAATAACGGAAAGAAATCCATATGAATGCAATTAGAAATTTAAAAGCCAAAATCATAATGGATAACAGCCAAATCCAGAACATTCTAGGAAACTGTTTCAAAACTTATAATCCAATAAATGGGAGACTCTAGGTGAAATGGATAAGTTCCTAGACACATATGAATTACTAAAGCTGAACCAAGAAGATATAAATATCCTGACCAGACCAATAACAGCAATGAAATAGAGACAATAATAAAAACCCTACCAACTAAGAAAAGCCCAGGACCAGATGGATTCACAGCTGGAGTTTACCAGAACTTCTGGGAAAAACTAACACCAATGTTCTTCAAACTTTTCTATGAAACTGAAAGGCAAAGAACTGTGTCAAACTCATTCCTTGAAGCTAGCATTAGCCTGATATCAAAACAACAAAGATTCAATGAAGAAAGAAAACCACTGGCCAATTTCTTTTCTTAAAAATGCTTGCAGACAGAACGCAACAAATTATTAAAAGGGTCCTACATCATTACCATTTTACTATTTCCTCCCCACCTGTGAGTAAGTAAGAGGGTTTTACAGTCAAGAACTTCATTTTCAAACATTTTGAAAATTATCATCTTGGTCTGCTATCTCATTTTAGAATTTCATAAACCCTCATATTCTAACATTTGAAATATTGTTTACTTTATAACTGCCCTTAATATTGTTTAAAGTTTTCATAATAATCCCTAGACAGACTAAATGTTTAAATGCAGTATGGAGAAAATATTTCACTCTTTAAAAAATACTGATAATTTTTCTTTCCATATTTTTAATATTATAGAAAGAACATAAAAAGCCAAAAAAAAAAAAAAAGATTTGCCTCTATAGAAGTTATTGCCATTTTGGGTAAACTCTCCTTATTACTCTACTCAGAAAAAGCACTCCACATTTTAAATCTAGGTGTTTTTGTGTGATCCAGGGTGGATCACTTGTAGTTTTATTTAGTTCTGGCCATGGGATTGGTCCAAAGACAGCTATATGTTTGAAGGTAAATCACTAAGAGATTTCTCATAGGCTTTTCTAATGCTCATGTTAAAACACTCTTTGTAATCCTGGTCACTGAAGCTTGAAAGATGCAATACAAGAACAACCCTTTTCCTGATACTCAAAGAGAGGCAGAAATTAGGATAATCGAGTCTCTGGCCTCCCTAAGGCCATCACAGTTCCTGCTAGCTTCGTTTTATGCGCCACTCCAGCATCATCCTATTATTTTCTTTTACATTTAAGATAATTTGAGAGTTGTCTCTATCGTTTTCACTCAAACACAGATGGGTCTTTGATTATTTCTCAAAGTATTATATATATACTATTTGGGATTGTAAAATATTCTAAGCCCAAATGAATGGAAGTAAATTATGGCAACTATTATATTAGTAATATTAGAGATATCCTCAATCATTTTAAAGGCATGGACAAAGAATAAAATAAGATATTCCTCTACTTAACATTCCAGGAAATGAATCAACAGTAGCAATGGAAAAAACACGTGTATCGTTTCAATTTTGTGACGACTAAGTGATTTATAGTCCTGATTCTGTTGTGTCTTTTGGAGAGAATAAAGATCAATGTACCAAGTTCAAATTAGATTAATTAATGATTAATGAGAACATTGTTTTCAGTTACAAAATATACATAATGGGAACATGAAAATGCAGTGTTGTTTCTCAACAAAAGCAAATAATAAGAAGGCATGAAGAGCATTAATTTTTAAAGAATACATTGCTTAAAGTGAAGAAAACTTTATACATCATAAAAGCTTTAATTAGATCCAAACAGTTCAAAATATATATTTGCTTTTATCTGTTTATGCTTCTTGTTATTCAAAAATGACTTAGAGTAACAAAAGAGTACTTAGTGTCCAAATCCAACAATTTGCTCTATTTGAAGTGTCTCCAAAACACTTACAACATACTGTGCTCACGGAATCACTCTGCTCACAACTTCTCCATCATCACTGAATTCTAGTTTTAGATAGTCTCCATACAAAGCACCAATGTAAAATCCCACTGGGTTTTAGAAATGTTTATTACACAAATAGTGAAGTATCATATCTCAGAACAAGCTGACCTGAACTCTACTGCTCATTTTGCTGTTGAATACGCTTTTGATTATGGGCCTAGATACAGGTTCATGTGATGCGAAGTTCATAAATTAAGTCAGTTAACTGGTCCAGGATTTCAGAATCAGTTATCTCCCTGTTGCTTTTAATTAATTCATTTACCTACTCAGCAAAAGTACCTAACTGAGATTTTCCATATAATGAATATGCAAATAGAAGAGGATATTTCCAACGTCTGGAAGGAGTCTTATGGAAATCAGAGAAGATGAGCAAACATGTTCAGAACATCCATTAACATGGGATGCTCCAAGGAGAAGTGTGTGTGTGTGTGCGTGTGCGCATGTACACACGCAAAATAAAATTAAAGAAGGAAGACCTAGATTTACCTGTGTTGAGATGGGATTAGGAAACAGGTAAGTTTCATAGCACAAGTAGCATTCGATTTGAGGACCAAAGAATGACCCAGAGTTCCCTGGTAGTCATGGTAGTATGAGGCTCGCTAGGTACAGAGAACAGCAGGAACGAAAGCACTGTGTGTACACGAGAAAGCAACATGGAACTGGCAGCCCGGAAATACAGTCCCACTTGAGGTAAATGCTGCATAGCAAATGGATAGGCAAGATCCATACAAGGAAGGACGTATTTGGATTTTTATTCTATAGCTGGTTGTTGGGAAGATAACTTCTCTTGTGCAAGCAGATAGTAGGATCCATTTTCCTGTTTAAACATGACAGATTTGTACTGCTTTAGAATATGACTTTGATCATCACCTTACTTTGCTAAGGGCTTGTATGTTATATTTATATAACTGAGAGGGACATAGATGCCAAATTCAGTTTGGAGGACACAGTAACATAGTAAGCATTAATTACAGAATGGGCAGAAGGTGGCTGCCAGTTGATCTGATTTTTGAACTCCAGAAAAACTTCATAAAACAGGTGAGACTTCTAGAAGGGAGCTCGTGGTAACTACTTTCATTAGTTCTTAGAAATTATATGTAATATTAATTAGCAATACGTATTCTGAATACTATTTGTCTAAATATACTCCTAATATTAAAATTCATTCTTCTATTAGACATTCATGTTAAATTTATTTTAAAAAGAAGAAAATAGTTTGTCATAACCATCATTATAAAGTGTATTTTCTTGTTAAGTGAGGAAAAGACCATACATGGAATATAATTATGGTTTCTGTTTGTCAAGTAAAACATTCAGAAGTAACTTTAAACCCTATTGTCAGATGTGTACATATCTGTTACCTTCATTTTTTTATAACTTCCACTATCCCAGACAATTCCCAGTTATTTAAAGAGTATTTTGCTCCCTCTTAGCTTGAGTTTGCCACCATTTTGACTTTAAAATGAAATGATGAATTTTTGATATCAGAATCCCATCTAAGGTAACTCTTGATCATTGTAGTCAATCATGGCTTGTGGTGGCCAATTACATTATTTCTTCCAGAAATAAAAACTTTTCCAGTAAAAGAATACTTGTACAAATTTTTCAAATAGTAAAATTTAATCTCATGACAATAGAGAATAAACTAGCATAGCTCCTTCTCAACTTTCTCATTCTTTAAAAAAAGTGCCACTACCCTTTTAAAGATGATATTCCTAAATGGATGCAAATATTCCATTACTTGTATAGAATCACCATGCAGTGTGCCCATTTGATCATATTGAATATTAAAAGTTTGGGCTGAGAAGTGGCAGAAGGCCATTAGGGACATAAGTTGGATGGACTCTTCAGGGCTTTGAACCACATTTTTGGCAAGTAAAACAAAGACAAACTTATCTGTTCCTGAAGTACTTCAGTAGAAACATATTTTATGCACTAGGGTCATATATTTCTACTCTCTCTATTGTAATGGATTAAGATTAAATCCCATAGCACTCTAATATTTATATTTACAAATAGAAACCATATTTATTCTGAATGCATTTGTAACTAAGTGTACAATTCACAGCTTTGTCACTTGTTTTACGAGTCCATTTGGCTCAGCACAGAAAAAAATAATCAAGTCTGTAGGTTTCAGGGCCCGGTCTTTATTTATGTAGAAACTGCTTATTTATTAGCATTAAGCATCTCCCACTTGGTCTCAAAGAGACCTATAGTCACATGGAAACAGCCATTTTCAGTAGATGATTGCACAACTACAGATGCTTTTTTCCGACACCGTCACTGCTGAAGAGGTCCAACCAAATGAAAAACAGTTCTGATGAAGCGAGAAGTAGAAAAACAGTACCATGCAAATGTTATTACATAATATAGTGCAAATCAGCACGCATTTCTTAAACGCTGTTTATCAAATGTGTGTGCGTCAAGAGCAAAGGGCGAAAAGTGTTTTTACTGATGATAAAAATTAGTCTCTGGGTAATTTTACTCATCCCATTTAAAACCTATTATTTACAACTTTGTTTTCCTTGTGTCCTTTTTAGTTGGATGTCACCTATCCCAAAGTTCAACTTCTTTGATTTAATAAAGGAGCAGAATCTGCAGAATGTATGTCCCTGAACAGTCCAATACCAAATGGTGTAAAAAACACTTAACTGAAAATTAGTAGGCTGTCTTCACTAATCCTAGTCTTAAAGTATTTTCAGATAATTCATTTTAACCTGTTTCAACAGCCATTTTACTACATGTATCTGTCCTTCGCTGCTGGGAACAGTGCCAGCAGCACAGCATATGAAATCATGGGATTGTTCAAATGCTATCGCTGAAAGGTTTCCCGGCTAAGTTATACTCACATCATTATACCACAGGGAGCCTAGCACCTGATGGGTTCTTAAAGTACATGCAGATGTGTTTTACTGAATATGCAATACTACAAATATTGTTTGTCCTTCTGGAATGTACTAACACAGAGAAAGGCTGAAATATCAGATTAATTTTAAAGCATGCATGTGTAGAGTAAGCATATCATTTCTTGCCACCAAAAGATTTTATTTCCATTCTTTTCATATGTATGCACATAAATTTTTAATATATATTGAATTGCTTGAGTTAAAATAATTGCTGCTAGGTATATTTTCTCATATTCTACAAGAGCACCTCTTCTAAAATGGGAAGTAAATTTCGTTCTCTTCATCTCTACTGTCATTCATTAAGCATTTACAGTAATATTTGAATGATACTACCTCATATGATGCTCACCATGATATCAGAGTAGGTTTTCTTCTGTCTGTTTCACTTACAAGGAAATTGTACTTCTGAGAATTTGAATCGTGTGTGAGACTAACAGTAAATGATGGACTCAAACTTCAAATTCAATCTTAGCTCCAAAGCCAATTGCTCTTAACCAATATTCCTTTCAAGTCATTTAACCAAAAAATTAACTCAATATATTAACACAAAAGAGATATATAAGTGATTCCAGTTAAATATGTTTAATTAAAGAGATTGCAGGAAGTGAATAAAACATTAATCTTAGCAAACGGCAGCAGGAAGAATTTACTGCCCTACAGAGCCTCCAGCCCTAAATTTCTGGTCTCCTACAGGAAAATCCAAAACTATTTGAGAGAAACATAAATCTATTATACAGCCTGAAATGTTTCGACGCGTCACACTTACATGGTGTTTCTTTAAATGTTGTTCGTGATTTACATTCTACAGCACTGCCCCGCGCTCAGGGGAAATTCACGTTTTGCACACTGTTCCTTCAAGAGACATGGCACATGTGTAATGTTTTTTAGGAAGTTCTATTCTCCCTCCTGCTCCCTTTCTGCTTTTCATGCTCTCTTCAGAGGTGTATCTACAGATAAGAAAGAGGACAAAGCAAAGCAAAGGTGCTAAGATGTAAACTGCTAAGAAAGCAGGATAGGAACATTTGCTATTTGCTTGGATTTACTGGTCACTGGAAGCATTGTTCTGCTTAACCATTTGTAGTTCTTTTCCAGAGGGTGTAAAAAAGCCATAGTGAAGAAACCACTTTTCAAGTATAACAATAAATCCATAGTCAGGCCCGCCTACGTGCAAGTTCTGAGGTCCCAAACTGCTAAACTTGTAAAAATTTTAATCTTTTTTACTAGATAGCAAAAGCAGGTATGGTCACCACCAGTACATAAACCAGTTAAATAAAACATGCTTTGATGCTCTGGCCAATGAGATTGAGATAGAGTCAATCCCTTTTCCAAATATGGAAATTAATTAGTAACTATGGAGCCTAGAAGTCCTTTTCTTTGTACCCCTCTTCCTGAGCCAATGAACCTACATAAACATTTAGTCAAGCAAAGAGAAGTAATGCAAAGAAAGCATGCAGTGAAAAGAAAGAAATAATTTCTTCTTCCCATGATACTGAATGTATTTTGAAGATGATGTCCTGCTTGAGAGTTGGAAAAGCATAAAAATCTTTTCATGTCGTAATTTTACACAATCTTTCCTATAGTAATCTAGAAAAAAATAGTGTTTTTCAGCACAAAAAAAAACAACTAAATGTGACTGATGTTGAACTGCAAGTAATGCAAATCAAAGGATTTTGAATTCTCTGAAGTCTCTAGAAAATCATGATAAAATAATAGAATCATTCTGACAAGGTCCAGCCCAAGATGCCTTGTTGAAAGTAAAGGAGAAACCACACATGAGTTAGAGCCAAGATAGCAATGAAAAACAGAATCTAGATAAGAGTAGGAAAGAACTTTGCCATAACACATCTGAACAAGACTTTCGTCATTTCCTGGTAATGTGGAATTAAAATAAATATTAATTTGTACTATCAAAATTACAAGTGCATATAGCCTTTGATCTGAGTTAATAATTTTGGTATGGTTAACCACAACAGCATTCTTACCATAGCCCAAGTTAGGATCAAACTCAGATTTCCACCAGAAGAGACTCGTCTTCCAAGCAATGGTATATCCATACAACAGAGTACTATGTGGGTATAAGAAATAGTGAGGGATTTTTCTATATATTGATAAGGAGAGATTTCTAAAATCTGTTAAGTGAAAAAGAGGTACATACAGACTGATATTATAGAACACTATGTTTAAAGGGTGAAGAAAACTAGTATAGATAGATAATTTTATAGGATTTACACTTTTTTTTTTGAACCAGGAATCAAACTCAGGACCTTGAGCTTGCCAAACAGGTGTTATGCCACTGAGCTATATCCTTGGCTCAGGATTTAAACATTAGAAACTCAAAAATTTTATACGGAAAATTAATATATAACAGTAGGACCTGAAAAGATGAAAAATGGGAGAACTAAGAGTATTTAGTATTTGTAAATATCTCGATAAAATGATGTGTTAACTAAAACTAAAAGGAAAAGCCAATATGTCTACTGGACAATGTCTATAAAATCCATTTCAATTTGACAAAATTTAATGCCCATTAATGGAAAAGTGCTCAGTAAACAGAAATAATAGGAAACTTCTTAACTGGACAAAAAAGAAAAGGAAAATAAAATCTTACAGACAAAACATACTTAATGCTGCAAAACAGAATGCTTCGCACTAATACGAAGAGCAAAGGAATCCACCCTCATTTATTTATCACTGTACTTGAAATTGTAATGAGGCCAATAAAGCAAGAAAAAGAAATGAGACAAGCAGACACAGAAGAAATGGTTTGAACAGTCTTTATTCATATACAAAATAGTTCAGTATACATCCCTAAGGAATCAGCAAAAAGACCACAAAATTTAAGAAGTAAATTTTGAAAGGATTGCAGAATTTTAAAAAAATATAAGAACACAAGGTCCCGGGTTTGATTCCTGGTACAAATAACTAAATAAATATGAATATATAAGAACATATACAATTAGTTATGTATGTATACGCTATCAACAAATTAAAATTCAAAATTACAAAATCCATTTGCAATAGTTACAAACTTCATAGGATACCTGGACATAGGATTAACAGGCTCTATAAAAGACTTGTACTTGAAAATTGCTTCATATATGGAGAAAAATTAAAGAAACGTGAAATAAATGGGTTGGCATACTATAGGGGTGGATATAAATACTATTTTAAACATATTTCTCCCTGAATTGATCATCAGACTAATTAAATGTAATTTTACCTAAAATACAAATGAGCTTTTCAAACAAAAAAAATCAATGATATGAGCCTAAAGTCTTGGGGAAACAAAGAGGAACTGGTATTACCGAAACAATTTTTTCAAAAGATGAAATGGTAAATACTGGGGCTGATCTCCAAGGACTCACATCACAGGATGGAAGGAGGCTCCCGGTGTGAGGAGAGGGCTGAGGACCACTCTGTTTACTAAAGGGATGCTCTGCCTTTAATATGTAAAGAGAACAAAGACATTCTTAGAAAAGTCCAGAAGACAGTTTGAGAAAAGTACATGTGACCCTTGAGCTGATAGCAGTGGGAACCGGCTGATAGGCGTGCGTTGATAGGCCTGCGATGGCTTGGAAACAGCTCGGAAACTGTGCCTGCAGCCTGCAGCTGCAGGGCTGTGGCCTCCCTCCAAGTCATGCCATGCTCTGTCTGCAGAGTCCTCAGCTGACCTGCCAGGAGGGCCCATCGACAGCCTAGATGCAAAGCACTTCTTATACTCCTTTCCAGTGCCAGTTGCCACAAAAGGAGATGAAAAAAGGACTGAAGATATGTTACGTC
>PVLA01007958.1:0-96206 GCA_004027455.1 Hydrochoerus hydrochaeris | reverse complement strand
TTTATTTATTTATTTTTTTGATACCAAGGATTGAACTCTCGACCTCACGCTCGCCAGGAAGACTCTTACTGAGCTAAATCCCAGGCCTAAAGAGTAGGTTTGGACATCCATATATATATTTAATACTTTCCTAGGTGGCTTATAATTATATTAAGAAACTATGAAGCTTGTGATCTTTTTTTGAAATGGGATTCTCCTTTCATTTATAGAGCAATGCCAATTATAGTATAGGCTAAGTTATTGAAATTCTCCCCTGTCTCACCCTACCGCGATAGAGTAATGAGAAAACTTATTTTCCCTGAGGTACTCATTGTCTACTTGGAAACCCTCACTTGGTTCTCTTTCCCATTCTTCCTGTGCTTTTGATTCTCCCTACATTTACACACAGCTCTCCCATGTTATGGGCACTGCAATCGGCTAGGAATTGTTCCTTTCCCAGTTGGCTGCTTTTGTGCCAAGAGCAGGGACTTAACGGGAGCCAGAAGAGTCAGAGGGCAGCTGTGCAGGGGAGCAGGACCACTGCATGGCACGTCTCCATAGTCACGGGGTCACCAAAGGAAGGACCACCTCAGGCATCCTGCACGGTGCCCACAACTGTTTGAATTAGACCCACAAAATGTTGCTCCTTTAACCAACAATCAGCTCTTCTCTGAGTGTCTTGAATTGTTTAATCTTTTTATTCTACCAGGGATGAGATATTGAACATTGGAGATAATCAAGTTGCACTGAAATGGGTATGCCATTTTTCTAAAGGTAACATTTCAGAAAAGGAACCTTAAAATCTAGACCTACTGAATTATGAACATACATGAACTGAAAAATTCAAGTAATGCTTTGGAACTCAGGATACAGGGCCTGTTTCTTGTCTCTTAACTCTGACTCCTTCCTATCAGGGAGCATGTATAATCTGGGTATCTCCAACATCTAGTACTTCGTCAGGCAGAAATCCATGGTAAATGTTATTGGTTTCAGGAAACATTTTTCTTATAATTGCAAATTTGAATTTTCTAAAAATCTGTTTCACTAAATCAGTGTCTAAATATAGAAAACTACATGACTTTATTATTTAATTTTTAAGGTTGAGGAAGGCAATTGCTTTGTATTTCCCTAACATATAAATTTGCTAACATTCAAATATCTTTTTTCATCAAATATTTATTCACTATGAGGTCCCTGGCTGGACCAAATATGGCAACAGTCAAATTAAAACCCGAAACGTCTAAGCTTGAAAACACAATCTTCAGTGGCCACTTTATACCTGGAAACTAAGAAAAAAAAGAAATATTTCTACTGTAATAATTTGTATGTTTAAGTGAAGTATTAAATTTTTGCCAGAAGTAATTAATAGTTTAAAGTAGTGTATGACTTGGATCACTGCTTTTCAAAAGGGGAGTAAAGTTGAAAACAATGCATTGTTTGAAACTTGTTTGAATTTTGAAAGCCATTAAAGGAAGAGTAAAAATTTGTAATATTAATTAAAAAAGAAGAGGACCATAGATTTTTAAAAAAATTATTAATAATCACAGACTTAAGCAAAATTCTTTGGAGTGCAAAGGTTTTAAGTTACATACATACTTACGGGGGGATGAGGTATTTGAGACATGTCAGGACAACTTATATATGAATTTAAAGCTCATCATGTTTTTCAGAAAGCATTTCTTGATATTCTACATGAAAGTAACTTACAGCTAGGCACTAGTCGTTATTTCTATTGTGTTCTGAAAGGTTAAGAAAGTTTCCCAAAGTCACATAACAACTAGGCATCAGATACAATATCAAACACAGGTAATCTGACTCCAAATTCAGTATTCTGACACTTTTGGACACATGTGACCACCAGGATTATGGAGCTAGGCTTATGGAAGTGCTTCGTGCTGATTTGCTTGAGATGATGGAAGACATTTAAGAACTTACTAGTGCTCTAATATAGATCCAATCCAGTCCATGGCACAGAAGCATGGACCTGATTTGGGAACTTATTTAAAATAGGGGATCTAGTGCCTCATTATTTACCTTATATACCAGAATTTGCATTTTAAACAAAATTTCCATGTAATTTTCATGTACCTTAAAGAAGTAGTGTAAAGAATTCCAGACATCCAATCAGGACACTTAGATTTCATCATAATTCCTCCACAGACTGTGACACTTTAAATTACTTATCTTTTTAGAGCACTGGTGTCTTTGTCTGTAAAATGGGAGTAATAATGATAATATTTGCCTGAGGAGTTGGTCCCTCTTAATTGTATAAATAAAAATCTCTGGAGTCCAAAGTCTACAAAGTGCATACTGAGTTGATATTCAAACTCAGAGATGTGCAATATGGCAGGGCAGGCACTCAGAGAATTTGGTGAACTCTTAATTTGCTGATTAGGTTGCACAAGAAATACCTGTGTTAGAATCCATTCAAATTAAGTTTTCTGGGATATTCACATTTTTATGCCCTAGAGATCTGCTACAGAATTATTCTCAGAAGAGCAATTATAGGTGAGGCTGCCCTATAATGAGATATCTTTGCTACTTCATTAAATAAACCCCCTTGAATGGGTTCCAAAATGGACCTGCATCATACCAAATTCCATTACACTGGAAGTAATCTTATAAGAAGGCCCTGGTGCGCGTTCAATAGTCCTGGATACCTAATGTTTACCATAAAGGGAGTGTGTTCTAGAACAGTGATTCTGAAAAGCTGGTTCTCAGATCTGTGTTTTAGTGATTCAAGGGGAAATAAAAATTAAAGATGGCTTAGTAAGCCTTCTATAAAATTAAAATGTAATCTTTTTAAAAACATCTTTATTATGAAAGTATAACCTATTTCCTTTTTATCCTGCTTTTTGGTGTTAAACTGCTCCATATTTTATGAAATAATGATGGTAGAAAGTAATTTTTATAATGTTTTTGCACAATATAAATGCAGTATCATTTTTAATAAAGAAATGTTTAGGTCTTTAAAATCCAGAAGTTCTGAAACATTGTTATAGAAATGGATGCTTAAAAGGAAATTCAATTTTATGAAATTAGTGTTGGTCACAGAAAAGTATTAGAGGCCAAATTACAAAGTGTTAATTGGAGGGTAAGTATGTTAATAAGCTTTTTGTCACTATTACACCATACATGGTGTCTGAGATAATGAACCTAGGAAGAGAGAATGTTTGTTTTGGCCCTCAGTTTTGGAAGTTCTAAGCTGTGACTGATTGTTCCCATTGTTATGGGCCTGTGGATAGAGAACATATCATGATGGGGGTGTCGGGTGGAACAACTTTTTTTACACCATGAACCAAAGAACAAAAGAGAAAGACAATTGGGTGGGGATCCCACAGTCCCCTTTAAGACATGGCCTAATGACCTAAAGACCTCCCACTAGATTTCACCTCTCAAATCCTCTATCATCTCCTAAAAGCATCACCCAGAGAACCAAACTTTCAGTATTTGGGCCTAAAGGGGATATTCAAGATCCAAAATACAGCAGTCCATTTGTTCAGTGTAGGAAGAACACAGAGCAGAGAGATTTTCAAACTGCAGTGTACACAAAGACCATCTAAGACCTGTTAAAATGTTGATTCCAGCTCTGCAGATCAAGAGCAGCCTGGATTGCTATATTTTCAACCAAGTCAGAGTGGTTAAGCTGGTTGTTCTGACACCAGATCACCTAGGTTCAGATCCCGGGATCTAGCAGTTTTAGGTGTGGGCCCATGAGAAACTTGTATGACCTGCGTATCCTTTAGCTTTCTCATTACTAACAAAATAATAACAGTAGGCTTTGTTGTGACAATAACGATTATAGATATTCTCAGCATGCAAAGAAGAATACCTGACACATAGAAAGAGCTCCATAGTATGGGTTATTACTTTAAATTTACAGATCAGTGACTATAGCACCAAGATATTAAAAAAGATTAGCACCTCAAGGAATTTATTCCTGTATAATGAAATAAGAATTGAAAGTTCCAGTTGGTAAGGGCTAAGCCTTAGTCTGTTTTCTTTGACTGTTTAAACAGAATTTTTTGAAGCTGCAACTCATGAAGGATAAATATAGACCTGTCCTAATTAAAAAGTGGAAGGTTTTAGTTACTAAACTCCCATGACTAAAGTTGAAATGATGGTATTGGTTTAGGTTGTATGGCACAAACTTATCAGTAATTTATTTTTCTGTAAGTACAAAGAAACATACAATTACTACATTGCTGAACCTTTAAATTTTCTTAGAAGCACTTACAATTGTTATTTTTCTACTCTTGGTAGAATATTTACTAATCTCTTGTTACTTTTGTGGACTGCTAAACAGTTTGTTGGATAGTAGCATGTATTGCCTAATATGCAAATATCAGCCTAATCTTACATCTTTCCTTGTAGAATTCCTACTATTTTTATAGTGAGTGGCTTTGTGCAGCCATCTTTAAAACTTTACAAGGAAAAAGCATCAAGGCATAAAATTATGTGAATTGGCATTTTTATCTTCAGCTTGTACCTTTTGTCTTAATGATTTGGCTTTTGATATAAATACAAATATAAGAACAAACAATAATTGATTGGATAAAACTTGAAAACAATTGATCTGTTGGTTATAGAGCGAAGAACTAATATAAATAACTTCAGCTTTATATAATAAACAATGTTATTTCACGTAGCACATTTAAATGAATGCCAGCTATTTCCTGAAGTCTTGAAAGACAAACATTGACTGATCTGTAGAAGTTAACTGCTTTCTGAATCACTGCATACCATTTTATCTTACTTATTACACAATGTTGGTAGAAATTCACCTATCTAGTTAGTGATTTGAAAACAAGAGGCTCTTGAACATTTTATCAAGAGCAGAAAGAAACTAATATGTAAAAAAGAATTTTCTCTCTCTCTTCCTCGATGAAATGGGTTCCTAATTTTCTTTTCAGTCACATTCTATATCTGGTTTGGGTACCAGTGTTAGAAAAATTGTTCAGAGTATGTTTGGGAGTAATTCTACTTTGTTTCTGCCCTAAAAGATTTAAAAATAAGACTAGAATTACTTTTAACCATGTGATACAGATGCTTTCTTTGGGGGAACATGTTAAAGGATGGTTTATTTAATTACTGTACTTCCCTTCAGACCTTTCCTATCTTCTGCTCTTTCCCACCTGCGAGGGTGCTGGAGATGAAATCCAGCTAGGCCGTGTCAAAAGACCAGAGCTAAGGGTGCTTTTCTTAACTCTGTTTCCATAAGTTTCTACTCTGATAATTTATCTTTTGTGAGTTTCTCAATATTTTAAAGGAGAATGTTGTATTTTACAATTTATTTTGAGTAGAAGGGGATGAGGAAAGTAGCCCAATATTATATACAGGGAGCAATAGACAAATTTAAAAAAATAGACTTTCATCTATTGCAGCAGTTTAAATGTCGCTAACCTGTAAAGTAACAACTCTCATTTGTTTCAGTGAAATTTTTCCTTGCCTTCTGAAGAAATTATAAGCAACAATATTGTCTCAAATGAGAAGAAATACAATAAAAATAAATGAAAGAAAATAAAAAAGACTTATTAAATGCATTAGAAATTACCATGTCATTTAATAAGTATTTACATATCTCCAAGGCTTTTTCCTGGTTCCTTCTTTTCTACTTAATTATTCTGGCCTTTAACCTCCTCTATTCTTCTTTATACTCTTACAGCTAACTGTGCCCCACATGTTTGGCAAGCATTTTATATAGTTCACAACACCTCCCAAATAGTAAGTACTATGTGGAGGAGATAGTTTTCATTATTTATTCTCTCTGTCTTTAGTAGTACAGGCTCTGAATGTTAGGGCTGTCTGGAAGACCATATTTCTTAGCTGCCCTTACAGTTATATGTGGCTAAGTATCTAATTCTGGACAATGGGAAAAAAATAAAACTGATGGGTACAACTTCTGTATATGCTTTGCCAATGTGTCTCTTTTGTTCCTCTTCTTTTCTTTTCACTGGAAAGATATAACTCTGTCTTAGTTACTTTTTACTCTTTGTTGAGACAAAATACCTGATGCCCAAAGTTAGGAAAGGAAAGGTTTATTTCTTACAGTTCTTGGAGGTTTCAGTCCATACTCAGTTGGCTCCAAGGCAGGGTGGCATGGTGGGGCCACAGTTCATGGCAGCAAGGCACAAACAGGAAAGAGACACATACCTTCTTTCTGCCAATACATTGTATCCTGGCTCCACGCCTAGGCGGGTGAAACACTTACACCACCAATCTGAATGCTAGGCAATGAACCAATCACAAATGCTAGATTTGGTCGAGCCCATAATTCATGAGGCTTGGGGGCCACTGACATAAACCACGACAAACTCTATAGGAGAAACCATCTTGAGTCCTGAGATCACAGTAACTCTTTAAGGAACAAAATGTAGCTAGCAACCTGATGATAAGACTGTACCACCTTTCTACTACACACTCTTACGTGAGAGAGTCATAAACTTTAGATTCTTTCAGGTACTTAGATTTCAGATTTTCTACCTGTCATTTGCAGCTAAATCTAACATTAACTTATATACAGTTAAATATTTTAGATAGTCTCATTATCATTATGCCTTGCTCTCTCTCACCAATGTTTCCTTACTTAAAGCTCTTCTAGGATGTAAAGAAAAGGGTCAGACACACTAACTGATACCCAAGAACATCAAAAAACATATTAAATTCAGAACAAGAAGAGTTAATGAAGCTACAATTCTTTTCTATTCCCAGTAGCTTTGGTTTATTAAGAGACATTCTAGATAAACTTTCAAAGTTACTCCCAAGATAATTAGACCAAAGCTGGGGCAGATGTCTATGCTAAGTTTTGGTCTCAAAATAATTACCTTTGTTAATTATCAGTAATTAGTGTCAACATCCAACACTTTCCTTAAAAACTCAAGGAGAAAGAAGGAGGGGAGAATGAGGAGGTGAGGGGGAAGAGAGAATGAAACTTGGGTTTTATGGAAAATTGGATACTTTCAGTTAATGCAAGTATCTTTTGCTTCTATCTAATCTTACTATGAAGATTTTATAACATCATATCTTATTGTTTCTTCTTTTCTCAATACCAAAATGATTATTTTTCTCTTTCTTTCAAATTATACTTATAACTCTCTTCTATTGGCCAAAAAAATTAGCTAAAAATAGCCCTGGCAGATGTATGAACGTGCGAGCATCACCATACTGTCTCTCCTTACCATCATTTCTTTGGGCCGAGGCTGCTGGACTCTCACTCACAGGAGAGTAACGGAATTTCTCAGAGGTTGGTGGAGAGCCCAGATTTCTCAGCACTTATTCCAACACTGAGAAGTTTACCTAGTGAGTTACATTTCTCTTATGTGTAGCTGACATTTTAAGAGAGCAGAAATATTTATAGATGTATCTATTTGTGTGCTACCTCATCACTTCATATCTATTCAGGCATCCTTTTCTGTGCTTGGTTGCTTTTTTAAATATTTAGGGGCAGCATTGTTTGGTATTTCCCATTAACAATTCATCATAGATTTAGTCATTTTCACCTGAAAATAACAATGGAAAAAATACTTTATAAGTCTCCACTGTAGTATGTCACATTGACTTCTGCCCTCCCATCACCACCCCCCAATTTGGTGAATCAATCACTCCTCTATGACATTTTTATTTAAATGTTTCCTGGCTTGGATCCTCATCCCACTGTTAGAGGAAAGGAACTATGCCTTAACTCAGTTTTTTATGTTTTCAATGCCTAAGAGGTGAACTGTGTTTTGTAATTAAAGAAATGCATGGTTACCAGTATTGCCAGGCTATTGGGACTTCTAGTCACATGTCTTAATTCTATATATGTTCAATAATTCAGGAGATGGGACATTTTTTGTCATGACTTATTTTGTGTTCTAGTGGCGATTCTTAAGTTTATTTTAGTTCTCAGGCTATTCTTAAAAATGCTGATGACAAATTGCTTATAGATGAAAAATAATTGTTCATAAGCCTCACTAGAATGGAAAAGAAAGTGAAATTGTTAAGTAAAGTAAAATGGTGTCATATTATTTTAATAAACATAACATATAAAAGGACCAGCCCATGCTAAAAATGTGAGGATGGTTGTTCACTCATGAAGAGGACAGACCAAAACGGAACAGTTCATATAATCATTAACTACTTATTTCTAGAGCATCTATGGTTTTCTCAACAACATTGTACTAAAACTTTATAGCTTTATATATAGGCATACAATCAAATTACAAAACCAACTGCTTTTTTATATATGTTGCTATTCACTACTGGGTTTATTAACAGAGAAAAAGTAAGAGGTATACTTTCAGGGTTCTCTCTGGATGTCAAGTGCACACAAGGGTATTAATTTGCAGGCATATCTTACTTATTTTATGTACGTTAGGAACTGCATAACTTTGATATTAAATATTTTCACCCTACAATCGCTGTTCATTATGGTACACTCAGAACCACTCAATGTAATTGCAACTTTCCATTTCATAACTTCATGTCACCAATCTACATTTTCTTTAACCCCGTACCTCAAGTGCTGTTCTGAACTGTCCAGCTGCCACCGCATATTTCTTTTGTCTATAGCAAGAGCTGGCATCCTTTAAGGCTACCTGAAGCCATTTGTCAACCTGAGGCAGGGAGCTGAAATTAGGTCCACTCAGAGGGTCCACTATTTCAGCAGCTGGGCAGGTCGGCTGAGTCCCAGGGGACTCAAAGGACTCTGCAAACTCATACCTCACATCCTCTTCATCAATGTAGACCAACTTCATTTCCACATCCATTATATTCTTTAAAGGGATGTGAGGGAGAGCCATGGTGATCAACGGATTGTCAAGTTCTATCATCTTCGCCTCCTTCTTTACAGCTGGTTTTTCTTCACCTTCTGCCTTCCGTTTAAAGACCACTTTCTCTAAATCATTGTTTTGTTTTTCTTTGATACTCTTTACCATTTTTATTCTTTCAGTAGTGATTCCTACTTGTTTATCTCCACCATTTTTCTTAATCTCTGTCGGCACTTCCAGGCTGGTAGGTGAATTTGCTAAGGTGGACATTTTCATGCTTGTTTTTATCTTTGGAACAAGCTGGTCATGACAAACTCTCTTTACTGTATTCTCCAAATTCTTATTGCTTCCTGACTCCATTGACCACACCCAAAACTCCTACAGACATGAGAAGAGGGAAAATGATTAAAACAATATTTTTGAAATTCTAATGGTTTATTCTATAGTCAATTTCTCTATTCATTATTTATCACCTTGAAATAAAACTTATATGAACTACTGACTGTTTTATTGGGACAATCTGTTTTTATCTCAAAATTCACCAAGATAAAAAAAAACTTGTTCAAAACATATCTAGACATTGTTTTAAAAAATAATCTATAGCTGCACAACATTGAATGAACATTTTTATGAGATGCCCAAAGTTACTGGACAGGAAAATCTTGTACATAGCCATGGAGAACAAAACAAAACAAAACAAAACAAAAAAAATACAACCTCTCCAAAGTCTATCTCTATACTAATTTCCTCAGAAAGGCAGGTGGTCTAGAACTCATTATAAACTACACTACTAACCAGCTTAATAGAGTTGGAAGGCTAAAGAAAT
Organism: Hydrochoerus hydrochaeris; assembly: GCA_004027455.1. Classification (NCBI taxonomy): domain Eukaryota; kingdom Metazoa; phylum Chordata; class Mammalia; order Rodentia; family Hydrochaeridae; genus Hydrochoerus; species Hydrochoerus hydrochaeris. Next base: position 86,654 of record PVLA01007958.1, on the reverse strand, counting down.
CACAGCTGCTTCCTCAAAAAGCTCCCAGAAATGTAAGCATAACATTTCCTCAATTTGTTTCTTTCATTAATAATGAAAACCTCAAGTTTAAATAGCTTCAAAGACTACTGTTTTTCAGAATAGACTTTCAAGCAGAAGAACATGATTTTTATCCTCTCAGTAATATGGAGATACATGGGCATCTCGAGTGTTTGTGTTAATATTTTTGTAGCTATTATTAGCAATACCATGTATTATATGAAGATGAGGCATGTTCCTAAAGTACTAGTGCTCCAAGTATATTTCTTTTGATTCAAAGCTTTCTGCATGCTTACTCTGTTTGTAGATTTGTTTTAAAATATAAAATGTGCTGAGATCTAATGATGAGTCAGCATAGCTTTTTTTTTTTTTGAGTGGGTCCCATACTTTTCATGTTTCATAATAGAAACAATTTTGGAATAAAAGAAATAAGTTCCACATTTCGCAAAGAAACTAAGGGATAGAAAATTTGAGTGGGTTAACCAAGGTCACATTGTTGGTGATTTGTGAAAGCTACCGATTCAGATTGCTATTTCCTCCCTGGTACTGCCCCTCAGTCCCTGGTCTGGGGTAGTTCTTCTCCAGCATGTTGTTCTTCAGGACAGAGAATAGAGATTTATACCAGACCACAAAGAAACCAGACTATTTCAAGAAAGGATGGCAAAGTATAACAATAACTACGAGATAAAAGCTAACATTTTTATTTACAAGGACAAATTATGTTGCTCCTTACACCTTATTCTTTTGTTATTATTGTTGATTATTTTCATTTGTTTGCTTGAAATAAACAAGTTTGCCTGTGGAAGGTAGTTAAAACACATTGAACTGTGACCTAGTAGATCTCTAAGGAAAGGAAAGAGGAAAGGAAAGGAAGAAACCAAACATTATCAATGGCCCGAACCTTTAAAGTGCTTACATCCTCCCAACCATTGTTCACGTGTGTCCTCAGAAAGAGGTAAAGTTGATATGTGAATTTACAAAAAACAAACAAACAAAAAACTACTGTGAGAGTCTATAGAAACATCAGATTCTAATAGTTCCAACAATAGCTATCTAGATATTATTTTGCCAAAGTTATATACTAGAATAATTATTTAATAATATGTCAAGTATTTCCTCAATGATTTATGCAGAAATGTTATATTTCTATGGTGTGATAACAAAACATGCATTTTTCAGTCTCTCTTGTGCTCATCAATATAGGTGTGACTCATAGGCATCACCAACACAGTTTTCTACTTTGAGCAAGGTCCTGTCTCCTTTCCCTTTCTTGGAGTCATTGTTGGCACCCAATATACACTTTGGATTACAAATATGATGCTCATGCAGGAGAGGCGAACTGTCTTGGCCATCACTCTTGTCTTGTGTATGTTCTTTGCATGTATGATTTGGACTGAGTAAACATTAGCTTTAGTTATTCAGTTTAGAGTTCTAGTGGACAGACATCTAAATATTTATCCATCCCAGTAAGTTTCCTTCAGTAGAAGAAAGGGAGATCTTGAAATTTGTTTAAAGCTCAGAATACTGGCTTTAAGGTGCTCTGATTTATGTCCATTTTCATAACAGGCTAAAAAAATACGAACAGTAAAAGTTGGTGGTTGGATGGTTCCAAAAGTCTCATGGCATCTCCCAGTTATCTTACATAAACTCTGTTTCAAGCACTAGAGGTTAAACCTATCAGAATACCTGAAACTGGCTGTTGTTAAAGATCACTTTAAGCATCTGCAACATTACCTGTTTCTGCTGCATTTATTTCAAGTCTCTAATGTGCAAATGTGTAATGTTATTTTTCTATTTCTTTTAGAAAATAACAGTTGTCTCTTTTTCTCCCTTTCTTCCTTCCTCCGCCCATTTTGTCTCCAAGCCCTGCCCACCCCAAATCTCCTCCCAGTTGTTCCCCTCCCTAGGCTTCCTCTTCATGCAAGAAGGAATGTTTTTTGCTTTAAGAAGCAGAGTTCTAAGTACAGTACTACTGCATTAGCCCTGAAACTATGTCCTCATTTTGACCTTCAGTGCCAGTTCATACAAGAAACAATAATAGAAGGGGAAAAGATAAACATAATATAAATAGAGAATTTGGAGAGATTAAATATATATGTAAATGTTTAGCTTTCAGACACCTGAAAGTTCAATTATCCAAAATTAATCAAAAAATAATAATGTAATCATTCCATTACTAAATGAAGGATACCTATCAGAAAGTCTACTAGAGTCCTAAATGGATGGTGTGGAAAAGCATGGCCAAAATCAACCAATATTTCACAGTGTTATTTGCAAATCAGATGGCTTTAATTTAGTTTTAATGCATGTTCTTTATAAAAAAATATGGTACATGAAGAAGTTATGCAACTGGCCACTTACAGATTTTCTAAAATCTATAGAATTTCATTTAAATAATCTAGAATTTAAGGCCTTTCATCAGCTAGCCCAATGTGTGTTCTTTTACTTAGCACTCCTGTGAAGTTCCTCCAAGTTAAACTGCACTCCTTGTTAATTCCCAAATGCACTCATTTTCAGTGTATGTGCTAAGAATGTCCCATCTCATTCCACCTATTCTAAAATAAGTTACCCACTTCCCTCTCCTCAGAATATTGGCAGGATCTATGCCACTTTTCACCTTACAATTAGGCCCGATGACTTTTTTCCAATAAGCTCCCTGAAAGCAGAAATGTGCTTTGCTTTTCTAAACATTAGCTCAGTGTTTTCTATAAGCCAGCATTCAATAGATGTTGACCAATAGGAATGGTGATAGTCAAAGACTACACATTATCAGAGAAACAAAGTTGATTTTTTTTTCTAAAGATATGGCCAAAATATTGAAAAAGTTTTTTTCTGAGAGGTTTTGCTGAATTTTTGTTGTTTTTGGGTTTTGTTTTAAATTTGATCCGGGTAAAGAATATTTTGTTCTTTGATCCTTCAAGTGAGTCATGTACTAACTAGATTAAAAGTATCAACCTTTTCACTCCTTTTAGTAGTCAGTTGTTCTAATGTGATATTATTAATGTGATACTACTCATGTTCCTAAGACACTGAGCCCAACTTTGTTACTTTAATAAAAATACTTTTAGAGAAAACTGTAAGACAATCGTGTTTGTCAAAGTATTTGCTGGTAATGTTTGGCAAAAATGCCTATTCTTTTGTTCAGAGGAAAGCTCTGCAGAATTGATTTTCTCACAGAGCCAGGCCTTAAAACATTTCCAGCTAGTAGTGATATGAAGCATTAAAACCATCTCCAAGATTTTATAATGAATATAGATAAAAAGAAGAAAGAGAGGTTAATGTTCAATCATTTCCAGCAGGTAACCGTTTTTAAACTTATTCAGTGGATAGTCAACAGATTTCTTTTCTTCAAACACTGCATCAAGCTTTCCATTCCTTGTGGGAGTTTCTGTTGCTTCTGGGACGCAATTGGTGGTTTACGTGGCTATTAGTAACACAAATTATTTATTAGATTTTCACTTGAAGCAGGCAGTTCAAACATGGAAAGAATTCAGGGAAAGAAAATTCTTAAAAATATGCTCTCTGAAACATTCAGCATCACAGTTGCTATGGTTTTCTTTCTTTAAAAAAAAAAAAAAGATCTAATTTTAACTTGCTGTTAAATGTAACCAGAGACACATTATGAGAAAAAACACCTTTCTTGTTATTCTACCAGTATACCTTTATATTTTTAAAAAACACATTTAAAAATCTTTCTTCAATCTAATAAACATTTATTGAGCACCTAAAGTGAGAGCAAGACATTGCACTAAGTAATGTGAGAGAAATTAAAGGTGAGCAAGACAGGGTCTTTGGCTTTATAGTGCTCCTTTCTGGGGCTGGAAGATGGAGGGTGGGCGAGGGAGACACACAGATAAACAACTTCACACACTGCAGATGCTGTTTTCCTAGACTGTGAACGCTGGAGAGGCGGAAGGGTACTCACACTCCATTTTCTATATGGCTGTAAGGCTCCTCGGAGCCAGCGCTCAGGAACACTTGCTGTTACAGTGACCGTGTGGCCAAAGTGCTGTGGACCACTGCGTGGTAGTAGTGATGGACAGGCTTCTGTAGATACAGGGGGCAGATGCAGTTTCGAGAAATTTAAGAAGGGCTTTTTAACAAGATAGAATAAGGTCCTTGTGCAAGCTACTTCTCTTTTCTTTTCTCCAAGTACCCATCAGGAATTAGGTGTCATTATAAAAAGGGAAATGTAAATTTGACTTGTAGTGCCTGTTAAGAGATTTTATAGACAGAATTTATTTTATAAAAAAAAAATAACAGTTACTCTCAGCTTATAAATTATCTCACTGGTTTAACCTATTTGTTTCTCACAATTGTATTATTAGCCCTATTTTACTAATAAATAAAAAAATTAAGAACTTGGGAGAGATCACCAAGAGAACTTATCACACCTAAGATTTGAACACACAACTTTTGAGTCAAATCCCATGATGTTTGAACCATAAAATAATAAATTCCTCTTCCTTGCAACTCCGGTTGATGGGAATTTGTACTCTTTTTCCTGTAAAAATGATTTTTTACACATATTAAGATCAAGCATTTAACTTTACTGGTGTTATTCCAGGTGAGATTCCTTATTTATGTCTAAGTTGAATATATGAACCAAATTTGTTGAGAGAGCCCTAGTGGCTTTTAAGTGTTTTTAAAGATCTCTAGTTGCAAATGTAATTATGGTACTGCTATAGTCTAGTAATCATCAAATTCAGAAAAAAATGACATGGACATAAAGCTTCCACATGAATGGGTTCCAGGGACTTCAAGTTGTCATATCATTAACTGGTCACTAAATCACCAAATGGGAGTAATGACATTAAAGCAACTGTACTGCTTTATACCCAGTACACTGTGAACATTTGTCACATCACGTCAGAGACGACATTACAAAGGTTACTTTATCAGAGTAGTATGTAGTGGAAAGAGCATTCATTTTGCAGTTGCAAGAAAAGTTTGAGTTTCAGGTCTATTTATTAACTGTACATTGTAGGAGCAATTATCCAGATTTCCAAACATTATTTTCCTGCTCCAGAAATTGGAAATGATTGGATATGTGACTCGTGAAAGAATCAGGTGGAATGTTTATGTAGCCCCACTTTGAGAGAGAAAGGGCCTGGCATTCTACGAACTGATCCTTCAAGGTGCTTCTGTCTCTCAAGACTAAATCCTATTCTGGACTCTAGGCTCTGTGCCTCTCAATGATTTTGCTCTTGCACATTATCAGTTCTCTCGCTAGTAGGTTAATCTCATTGATACACATCTAGTGTATCTAGTAACTATTTTCTGTAAGAAAAACAAACAAAAATCTCTCTGGCATCCACATCTTTCTTGCTGTTATCCTGCGTTGTTCTCCACCGCAAGAAGTGTAAGAACAGTTTCTACCTTCTGTCTCTACTTTTCCTTCTCATACTCTTGGGCATTCACTCCTCTTGAGGCCTCACTATTCCACTGTGGCTGCTATTTTACAGGTCACCAATGACTTTCCGATTTCCAAACCTAATGGTAGCTTTTCCAAACATTATTGTCCTAAAATAAAACATTAATTTAGGATCCATCTGCGAGAAGTCTGGACAGCAGCCCTGGAAGTTGTCACTCATTTGTGGAACACGCCTTTCACACTTTCTAAGCTATACTGCTCTCCCAGTCTTCTTAGTACTTTCCTCCTTCATGTGTCTAATAGGTTGGCTCTTTATCTTCTAATCTACTTGAGAGTTCAGTCCTGGAACCTCTTTTCCTCAATTGCATTCTCTTCTTAGGGCATCTTGACCAGTGCTATGGTTTCAAATATCTTCACAGGCTCCTAACTTCTACTGCTACCATTCTATTTCTTACATGCTTCTAAAATTCAACACTGTGTACTCAACTGAGTATATGACAACTTTGTGGTGAATGTTTAATATGAATTTCAAAATTAAGAATTCCAAAACATAATTCTTAATTCCTATCCACTGAAATTTTTCCTGTCCAGATCTTCCCCATTCCAGCACAGACCATTCATATACACCCAGTCATCCAGGACAAACATTCCAGGTTATCCTTGATTCCTTTCTTTCAGTCAGCAACTACCCTATAATCCATCAGTTGGTCTAGTTGACTCTTATCAGTATCTATCCTGATCCATATCTATGACTGATGCCTTCCTCATGGGCAGGCCCCCATGATTTCCTGCCCAAATTATTCCAGGTGCTTTCTCACACAGCATCCAGAATTATCCTTTTAAGTGAAAATCAAACTCCATCTCATTTTTTTCTTAAAATCTTTCAATGGCTACCCCAACATGCAGGATAGAATATAACCCCTGATGCTGCTGCCCGCTCCAAGAATTTACCACTTTCACTCTGTCCACTGTGTTGTAGCTACTTAGCTTTCATTCTCTTCAACTAAACACACTGATTCCCACCTTGAACCACTGCACTTACTGAGCAGGAATGTTTCTGTCCACTCTCTGTGTGTATGTGTGTTGCATTATTCAGATCATAGCTTAAATATCTATTCTCTAAAAAAGCCTTCCATGATGAACTAAAATAACCAAGCTCTGGTCAGGCTTCTACTTTAATTTCTACATATTACTTATCACAATGGTGTTTAATTAATTATATTTTATCCCTCAGAATGTAAACTCTGAAAGATTCCACCTTGTATGTGTATTTTACTGCTATATATTCAGATGGTGCTCGACAGATTAAATTTGTAATAAACAACTAGATAATTACATGTTATCTTATTGTAAAATTAATGAAAAGTTCCCAGTTATCTCTTGTTGCTGCACCACTTTGCAATTTACACTTTAGGCCTTCTTGAAGTCACTTAAATATAAGCTACTTTTTACAAATTAGTTTTGCTATAGAAAGCTTCTCTAGGCACTGTAACATCCTGAATCAATTTCTTTCTTTCTTTCTTTCTTTCTTTCTTTCTTTCTTTCTTTCTTTCTTTCTTTCTTTCTCTCTCTCTCTCTCTCTCTCTCTCTTTCTTTCTTTCTTTCTTTCTTTCTTTCTTTCTTTCTTTCTTTCTTTCTTTCTTTCTCTTTCTGTCTCTTCTTCCTCCATCCTTTTCCTTCCATCCTTAATTTTCATTTTTCCTATTTATCTATTTGATACTCCAAGCTAAAAAAAATATTTACAATGGACCTCACTTAGTCTCTTTTGTTTTAATATTTGTTAGGGAGTAAATAATCTCTGTGATTTTTTTGTCAATATAAAATATGGCTTATTTAGTATTAAAGCCTTCAGGAAAATCTGTCCCTTTCTGGAAAAGAGATAATGTCACAACTTGCCATCATTCTAAGTGTACTCCATGAAGATATAACTGTACTTCTCTCCAGTCCTTAATCTAGTTTGATACAAGAAAGTAACTTGTATCTATGACAGAAACATGAAGGTGGCATAAATAATGCTTCAGTGTACTGCAGAGACCTTTGGCAACATTTCTTCTTGAAACATAAATGTAATTAGCCTGTCAAATTCATGAGCAGTCCGAGATAAAGCTCAAATCTTGTTTCAAATGTTTCTTTGTAGACACGGTTCTGTCTTTTTATAAATATGATTCAAGTTTTCATTTACTCAAGAAATTAATACTTTGGAGATGTGTAAAGAAAATAAAATTCCTTTAACCTTGCTCAACTGTTTAATTCCTCTGATAGTGCTCATGATTAAGGACTTTCATATTTTATTTTTCAAATTTAACTAAAATTGTGGAAGAGTAGTGATGTAGAGAATTTCCAACATACTCTGATCTCCTTATGGTGAAGATGAAGAACTGAAGTCTCAGGCAGGCAAATGAGGTGCTCACAGTTACACAGTACATCAGACCTTATAAGCACAGCTGCAAGCACTTAGAATTTTTTCTGCCTTACTTCACTACCTCTCACTGCCATGTACAAGGCAACCTGTCATCAAAATTGCCATTTCCAAATGAAAAAACATGTACTGGACAGTTTTATGCTACACACGCAGAATAATAAAATAAATGAAGAGTGATCATGAAACAAATATTTCTTTCATGTGAGACTATCTTTTGAGGTGCCTAACTAATTTTTCTCAGAATCAGTTTAAGGTTTAATCTACCCAGAGATGAGAAATGCACCTAAAAAACCACAACTTTTTATCTAAAATAATTTTAAATTTACAGAAAAGTTACGAGAATAATATCAAGATTTCAAAATTTCCCTTTACCTTCATTTACTGATTTTAAACATTTTGTCTATATTTATAGTTCTTTCCATAACAGGGGTGTGTGTGTGTGTGTGTGTGAACATATATTGACAAATACATAAACACATATATTTATAACATTTTTTCCAACCCATTTGAGCATAGGTTGCATATGCCATGCCTCATCCCTATTTAGTACTTCCATACACATTTCTAAAATTGTTACTAGTGTAACAAAATGCATATACCAGATTCAGGGGTGTTATCACTGATAGAGTACCACTGTCTAATCTACAGTCACTATTCCCCTTTTGCCAGTTATTTCAATAATGTACTTTCAGTAATTTTCCCCTTCAGGTTAAGATCAAGTCAGGGACAGTATACTGGACATAGTTGTCCTATCTTTTCTCTTCTACTCTAGAATAGCTCTTCAGCTTTTCTTTATCTTCATGGTTTTGCCAGTTTTGAAGAAAAAGAGTGAGCTGTTCAATAGAACCTAATTCAATTTGGGCTTCATTTTTTTAAATAATGGTTCCTCTTGATCACATTTAAGTTAAACACCCCGCCATGAGAATGATGTGTTGTTCTTGGGATGTCACATTTGGAGACATGCATGTCAACTTTGATTTCTTTGGTGATGTCCATTTCAATGACTTAGTCAAGATGTTGACTGGCTTTTCCAGAGCATAGCTGTAAGTTTTCCTCTTACAACCTATATGTAATCTATGGGAAGATCCTCTGAGACCAAGCAATTACCTGTTTCCTCATCAAACTTTCCTCTCTTCATTTAATCATTCGCTGATGATTCTTGCCTGAACCAATCTAAATTATGAGGATTGAAAAATGGGGATTTTCCTTTCCAACTCATAGCAGCAATAGACTGAACATACCTGTAAAAAATATGCTTGACTTGACTTTTTCTGCTATATTTTTGTTTCTTGACTGCATGTGTTATTTTTTAAGAAGTAAAACTTGTAATTTTGAGAAACACAATTAATCGTGCACCAAGAGATTTAAATAATTGTCTCAGAATTCTTTTGAGACAAGTATTTTTAAATATTTAAAGTAAATTTTTAGCAGTGGAAAGGGATCATGGATATAACTGCGCCTTTTATTTTAAATTTTAAAGATGAGGGTCAGAGAGGGCACATCTTTATTCAGTGACAATAGAAGAAGTTGTTCTACTGATTATGCCTCCATGCTTCTATTATACTCAAATTATTTTGGTTTATCAAAATAATTTGATTATTAAATTTTTTAAAAGTATAAAAATCCTCAGGACTTACGTGTAAAAACTTGTGGCTAAAGCGGGTGGGATAAAAGTGAATTATAGAGTGCTAACAAAATTTTACCTTTTTAAATGACTCATTAATTTAGTCAATCATTCATTCGTGACTTATAGAGCAATTACTGATGTCACTACTGAAATGCCCCTGCCTTCTGGGAGCTCACAACAGTGCAAGGTCCTACTTGAGCCTGCATCAAAATCTCCTACATACCAGGTCACGCAGGTTCTGATTTAGTGGGTTCAGGGTGATGCATGGGAATCTATGTTTAGTAAGTAGATGAAAACCCTGTGCTGGAAATACCTAAAGTCTGAAGCATTCAAATAATTACAATATATGCTCTACCTCCTGATTGTCCTATTCTATCCACTCACTACTTGTCCTTGAAGGTAGCAGTGAGAAAAAAAATTGAAAACAAATGTGAAATATGTTCAACAAGGTTCAGTCACTCTCATGGTAATTACTTTCACGCTTCTGTTAAACTTTTAAATGCTGGGTAAATTTTCCTAGCATAATTTTTTTTTTTATTAATGCTACTTTGGGAACCTAAGCTTGCTTGCTGAGTGCTATAGGAGATTATGATGCAGGTGGTCGTGGGATCATCCTGACGATGATGTTTCATTTTGCTGAAGAAAAACTAGTACCTGGGCTGGCACTGATGAGGCAATCTGTCTGGAAAAGAGAGGCTACACTGGCTGTCAATATTAAAGAAATACTTCACGCTCTATATACTTGTCAAAAAATAAGCCCATAAGGACAAATTACTGGTACACTTTCTTCCAACTACTTAGTCAATAAACACTCACTGAATTTCTAGCAGGTAATGGGGCTAAGTGTAGCTCAGTGGCAGAGCATACCGCATGCATGAGGCCAGAGTTTCAGTCTCTAGCGCTCTCTCCTACGTTGCACTAACTACTGGGGAACTGCAAAGATAAATAAAATGAACTGTGCTTCATAGGATGTTGGAAACAAAATATCAGATATGCTGTCTGTTTTTCTTGCAATTATGCTCCAAGCTCTATAACTGAAGTTGTAGAGAAAGTGGGATATGGAGACCTAGAAAATGATGAGTTCAAATCTTAATTCTGTCTGCTGAAGCAATTTTTGGCAAGTGAGTTAACTTGGATGGAGCATGTCTTCCTGATCCAAAAAAAAGTGACTCTTAACTAATCACTAAGAGATTACGAAGATAACATGTGGTAAGAACTAATACATCACCTGGAACATAAGTTCTATATAGACAGCAGCTATTACAGTATTAAATACATGTATGTAAAATGAAGGAACATCTGTCACAAATAACAATCACTGATCTACTCTTCAGTGTTATCGTATACCTAATCTAATAATGTGTGAATGATTTAAGCAGGTACATCATGAATAATAATGAATAATAAATATTTACTACTCTTACATCTAACACTTGAAGCATTAAGATGAGACTGCTCCTAAGTTATTTTTCTCTGAGACTGTATTGGGTATTTATTTTCACCTAGGATGATTGTAAATCTCTACAAACTATCTTTGGAGTGGGATAAAGATAAAGATAAAGATTGAACACAGAAATCTCCCAATCTCTAAAAATGTTATATAATAAATGTTTCAATGTTGTCGTTACAATATATTAGTATTCATTTATAATGCATCTTAATCTTAAAATTAACCTTCACCTTATAAGTTGAAAAATAAAAGTTCATTTTTAATACTTGAAGCACTGTTGATAAGATTTTTTATGATTTACCTGAGAATGAGTGATATAGCAGTGCATTGTGTTTTTATTACAGAATTGGGAGAAGGGAGATATTAAAAAAGCCTATACATCTTTTGTTATGGTTTATATCTCGATGTCCCCCTGAAGCCTCATGCACTCATAGGAGGGCTTTGGGGAAGTGATTGGATCATGGGGTTGTGATACTCACTAATAAATTGAATCCACTGATGTATGGCATAGCTAAATGTTAGAAAATGTTAGAAAGCAAAGCTTTCTAACATTTGACCCACAGGTCAAAAGTGGGTCACTGGAAATGCAGCCTGGTAGGGTTTCTCTCCCTTCCTCCCTCTTTCTTGATCTCTCTTTATGCTTCCTTCTGCTGTTCTATCCTGTCTTGGAGCCAGCTAACTACATATGGAAACTGTGAGCCAAAATAAATTTCTTCTCTTTTAATTTGTGGGTGTCTGCTATTTTGTCCCAGTGATAAGAAAAGTAACTAAGACATCTATTATCTGTGCATACTAAATTATTATTCATCATGAAAAACTGAGATGAAAATAGAAATCACCTGATTCTTTACAAGATTTTTGATTTGATATTGTAAAAACTATAACTTCTTTGAAACAGAACTGTTTGGAACTTGTATATATTTGACTTGTAATTTGGTTTCCTATTTGTACAGTTTTTCTTTTCTTTGTTTTTTTTTTTTTTTTTTTTTGAGACAGAGTCTCACTATGTAATTCCAGTTGACCTTGAACTCACTGCGTAGCCCAGACTGGCCTTGAACTTGGGTCCAATCCTCCTGTCTCAGCCTCCCAAGTGTTGGAATGTGGCATCATGTCTGTGTATTTGTACAGTTTCTAAGTACTATTTCTTATGTAATTTTGTCTGATATAAGTTACAATTTTCATTTGCAGAAATGCATTCATCTGTGGAAGAAATTAACTTTGAAATTAAGACAAAAGTGATATCGAAATAATTTAGAAATATATTTTTTAACTTTTTCAGTCATGTTCCAATTACATTTTATGAAGATTTACAGATTTATGGGCTTGAAGAATATTTGAAAACCATTCATATATTAATCACCCAGTAATATTTTCCCAATTGATCTCAGTAAGAGAGCCACAAACTCAAACAACTTCTTGGGAAACTAAGTTTTGATATGTGTCAAGCTTAAAAACAAACCCATACTTTAAAATTTTGACCGCAGTCTGAACCTGACAGACTGCATCATTCAACCCATTCTGTTTCATGTTAGGCTTCCAATTTGGTTAAGGTGCAGTAGCAGATCAGAGCCTCTGTTGAGAACAAACAGAAAAGTAGTATATAATACCAGACCATCTGTCTTACTGTGCGGGAGCTATGGTGTGGAACTAAGAAATGGAGAAGGTATAATTCCCTCATCAAAGCGAACTGACGCTTACAGTCATTTTTATTGTGGAGCTACTTGAAGTGGAGTCTCAGCTTTTCACTGGAGGTGCCTTGAAATCTGCATAGCTTTGGGCAGAAATTTGGATGACTTTAAGCATGGATCAGTTTTATCATTTGGGGAAAAAAAATGAAATTTGGGAGCAGCATCTGCAGGACGCCCAAGTGGAAACTTTGGGGTATTGGAGTTGATAAAAAGGAATTAACTAAAAACTGTAGAACTGAGAAATATACTCTGAAATTAACTCACTGGATGGACTTAAAGATGGAGTACAGTACATGCAGCAGAAGACACAATTTGTTACCTAGAGAAATAACAAGAAATACCAAGATTTAAACAGAGAAGGAAAAGAAGGAAAACACAGAAAAGAACTTTAGAGATGTGAAACACAGTAAATAATTCAGATGGAAATATAGCTGAAGTCTCATAAGGAAGACAGAATGGGAGAAAAGCAAGAAATAATTGGGTGGTAATAAAAGATGAATATGTGAGAATATACACAGGCAAATAAACAGGTATTGGATGTCAAGTGACCCTGCTGAACAATAATAGAAATGTCCCTGAAAGATTTAAAATACATTGCAAAATAAAAAAAGAATGGCAGCCATGATACAAAAGATGGCAGAAAGGAAGTAGAATTAAAGTATTGTAATATTCTGAAATTTTAGGTATTTGGTGAAAGCAATTTGTATCAGATTATAATAAATTAAGGACTCATATAATTTGCAAAGTAATACTAAAGAATAATGAAGAGTATAAAATGACAAGCTAATGTAGGAAAAAAATGAAGTGTACTTATTAGTTTAAAAAAGATAAGAAAAAGAACCAAATAACAAGCAACTAGTAACATAGTTGATGTAACAAAAATATATCGGCAATGTCTTTAAGATCCTAGAAATGCGAAATATTCCAATTAAGTTTAAGATTGCTGCTCTGAAAAAAATACAAGCTCCTACTATACTTTGCCTAGGAGATGTATCCCTTAAATGTACACAGAAAAGTTGAAAATAAAACCATGCAGAAAGGTTTAACATGAAGCCATAATGATGTGACCCTACTGATATTAGACAAAGCAGACAGTCTGGCAAGAAGCAATTCGGGAAATGAAGAAGGTATGCCAGTTACGAATTTAATGCCTGCAAGTTTCAAATTCATCCTTTTCTCCGTATTGTGGCTCTGGAACTGAGCTTGCAGACTGTTGTACGTCTCTGTCTTGCCAGCTGGCCTGGAAGTTAGGCTCCGCCAGTAGAAGCTGGTGGAGAAACTCTGCAAGGCTGGGAGAGGAAGAAAGGACTTTCCTTCCTGAAGTTTTTCTCCTTCTGCAGGCCGCAAGGGTAGTGGAGGGGTCCGTGCAGCCTGCTGCTGAGGTGGGCCTGACTGTCAGGCAGCGGGACCGTTTTGGCAAATTTCTTCTTCCCTGCCTCAACACTTTGCTGGTTTCGAGGCAAGTGAACTGGATCCTAGTGGGTTCCCATAGCAGCCACGCCCTCTCCTCAGAGATCTGAAGCTTAGCCTTGCAGAAAAGCCTTTGAAAGGCCCCAGTTACTTCCTTGTTCATGTTCCCTGTTTCTCTTTTGCTGCTAGTTCTGTCCACGTGTATGGGTCGTACTGTTTATATTCTTGTAGGGAGCTGGTGTAGGTACATCGCACATTTTAATTCCTTTTTTTTCATCCTCTTTCCCTTCCCTCACACCCCTCTCCCCACCTCTTGAGCTCCTTCTTTATCATTTGGTGTAGAGTTCCAGTAGCCGAGCTTTACACTCCTTGTGTGTAGTCGATGCCTGTTAATTCCTCCCTTCCCTGCCTCCTTCTCTTAGTCTGTTTCCCTTTTGAGAAAGATCTATCTCCCCACTTCCTGTTACCTTTTACTTTGCTCTTTATTTAAGCTTCCTGTTATCTTTTTCTTTCCTCTTTATTTAGGCTTGTTGAGAATGCTGCACTTCTAGTTCTCTTTCTACCCGGTTAAAAGGCAACCACTTTGTATTCAGTTAATTTTTTGTTAATTCATTTTTGTAAATCTATTTGGTCTGTTCTGTTTTCTGACCAAACCTGAATGGATAAAGAAATATATTTTATAATGAAAAAAGGACAATGCAAAGAAACAGTAGCACAATTTTCAGTCTATATTGTTAATAACATGGCTTTATAATACATAAACAAAAACTGAAAAATAAAAGGGGGAATTTGCAAGTCTTTAATCACAGTGGAAAATTTTAATATATTTTAGTCACTAGCTGGTGGAATTTTAAACCAATCAACCAATGAAACAAACAAAAAACTCAATACAGCAAAAATCTCCAGAGCTAGGTATGGTGGTACCTGAAGTCCCAGCACTTGGGAGGCTGAGGTAGGAGGATTGCTGTGAGTTCAAGGCTAGACTGCACCACATAATGAGACCCTGTCTCAAACAAACAGACAAAATTCCAGATCATAAGATCATAGAAGCTTTGTACAACACAACTCATAAATCTGAATTAATTGGCATACATAGAATCTTGTACAGTAGAATCTCAGAGTGTACAGTTTTTCAAGTGGTATAGAAATCTGCCAAAATTGATCATGACTCACCCATAAGTTAAGACACAAAAAACTTCATGATTCATATAGAAAGAACCAAAAGTAACCAAGTTAATATTGAAGGGAAATAAAGGTGGAGACTGTAAACCATCATCTCCTAATAGTTACCACAAATAAAGTATAGTAATTAAGACAGCCTTTGATAAACCATTGGGGCCACGAGAACAGAGCAAAATGTTTAGATACAGACTCCTGCATAAGTGTCATCTAATTTAAGACAGGTGACCCAATCGTGTGACCATGCAAGAACAAGAATTGTACCCTTTTAAATAAGTGGTTCTGGGATAAGTAAAATGAAAAACAAGCTTTTATTTTTGTAATAGAGTATGAAGCCACGGAGCACTGAACTATATTCCAGCCATTTTAAAATTTTATTTTTGACTCATAATTTACAGAATACACAAAACAGTAATTCTGAATGTATTACAAAGCTAAATATAGAAATACTATCAATACTTTAGATAAAAAATGGTAGGAAAATACTTTAGTCAGGTCTTAAAAATAATAAGTTGGACTCTATTATGAATGCAGACTGAGGATGGCAAATCCAAAAATTCCAAATCTGTGGTCTGTACTGTTTCAAAACATGTACTTTGCCAAGGACTTCCATGATATCAGAAATGGAAAATTTCTCATGTAACAAGTCACAGACCAAGAGCAGATTCACTATCAGTTTAATATTAAAGTTGTATATGAAGCATGACTTTTAGGTTTGGAGTTAGATTTTTTCCCTCAAGATACATCATTTTGTTTATGAAAATAAAAAATTCAAAAACATCTGAAAACCAAAACACTTCTGATCCTAAGCATTTTGGGTATGGAACACGAAGCCTATAATAAATTCTGTTGATTGAAACGTACATTCAAACATGAAAAGGCAATTAACAGAATGGGGAAAATATTTGCACTGCATTTATATGACAGTCACTGATATCCAGAATATCTCAAGGACTTTCATGATTCTATATGAAAAGAATAGATGATGCAGTAGAGAAATGTTTTTTATATGCCACCAAGGAAAGAATGACCAATAAATCAAAGGTTATCAGTTTCATTAGCCATCAAGGAAATGTGCATTCAAACCATAGGCTGATGCCATGACAAGTCTATTAAAATGGCTAAAAGTAAGAAGATAAACACTAAGTGTCGGCAAATTTATAGCATATGAAAGAAACTTGGTGCAACCACTTTAAAAAACTGGCAGCACTGATTTCCTTCGAGTACGGCTAAGTTTCACTTCATTTAGCTAGCAGAAATGCATAACATGTTCAGCAAAATACACAGATAATAATGTTACCATAGCATTACTGATAATAATGAAATAGTGACTATATCTCAGTATTCATCAACAGGGAAAAACAATCATTGTACACTTAGATGGTAGAAAGATACAGTGAAAGAAAATGGGCTACAACTATGAGCAATCATGGAATCTCACAAAATGTCGAGAGAAACAAGCCAGCTATAGAAAAACATAAAAAGTGTGATTCATTTAAATAGAGATCAAAGGTAAGTAGAACTTGTTTGTGGTGTAAGGAGTCAGAACAGTGGTTATCCCTCCAGAGGATGATTAATAACTGGAACTAAGCAAGAGGGAGCTTCTAGGCTTATGGGTACCATTTCTGGATCTGAGAGCTGATTACACAAATGTGTCCATTTGAAAAAGAAAAAAAATCACTGAGCTGTACATGTGCAATTTTTGTATTTTTCTAAATGTTTGTATGCATTATTAAAAAGTTTACATGAACAAAATTCTGCATCAAGACAGTTTGAAGTTCTGTACATCAAAGATCTTGAATTTACCTAAGCAAGTCTTTCCTATATCTGTGCCTCCACCTTCCTACCTGCAGTTAAATAAGAGCCATAAGATAGGGTAAGAATTTGACAGTCAGGAGATGTTTGTAATGAAAATGCTCCAGGGGAGAAAAACAACACAAACCAAATGAGATGCAGTTTATGAGTTTGGCCAGGAAATGATTAGACTGTGCCCAGGGTTGGTAGAGGGGAGTTGGTCCTTTGACTGTGCAACCTCAACTAACAGCACTGACATGAAGAAGTTGCTCGCTTTCATTACCATAATTAAAAACAGTTATGATAAGAGGAGATAAAAAGCCCTCTGTGCTTGCTCTTGTTACCCAAACTCAATGCACATGTGTTATATTGATTGAGAAAAATGTGACCTAAAGACTTATATGATTTTATGAACCATTTTATCTCGGTCAACTCCCAATCCCAGGAAAATGTGGGGAGAAAAAGGTCTCCATGCAGACCAGCGAGGACCAGGGAAGACACAAACACAAGGCTTCTTTCTGGAAGCCATGTAGTCAGGTAAGCTTCCTATCTCCTGTGTCTTTGAAAGGAAGATGAAATTGGTGACTACTGGAGCAGGAAAACTAAAACTGACAGAGAATGTGAACTTTAATTTTACTAAAAATTCATTCAGTGAAGAAGCTTTCACTTTTAATTTAATTAAATAATTTGTATATTTGTTTGTTTTTGAGAAAGGGTCTTACTGTGCAGCCCAGGCTGACTTTGAACTTGCAATCTTCCTGCCTCGTTATCCACAGTCTCAGTGTTGCTAAATTGGCCTGGCTGGGCTCCAGCTTGGAATCCTTCTGCCTCAGCCTCCAAGAGGCTGCTAGTACAGGTGTCCATAACCACACCCAGATGATGGGCCAGTTTTAATAGTCCTTCTTCTCTAAATTAGCAGAAATGGTATCTCAAGAATTTGTATAATGAGTTCTACTATAAAATCTGCCTCTGCCATTGCTTAACATACAAATCAGCAACGCCAGCAATGACTGTCCCAGACAGAAACAGCATTCTCATGTCTAGAGCAAGAGATAAATTAGGCTCTGCAGAGAACTTTTTAAATAGCATCTCCATCCCTCCATCACCCATTCTACATCCCACTTTGAGATTACAGTAGAGACATGAAAAATCTAAAAGAATGAAAACAAGCTGAAAATTAGGGAAGCTGAGAGATAAATGCTTGAAAATAGAGGTAGTCACCTGTTATTAAAAGATGAGCGACTCTTTTGAAGGTAACTATGCAAAATAACAACTTTAGTTATGTTCCTCCCACCTTGTTTTAAAAGCATATATTGTTATTTGTTGGAGACCACTATGAAGCGGCTCTGAGCAGGATTTAAAAGTAGTTAATTGGCTTTCTGCGTTTATCTGTGAGTCTGTCCTAGGCCTCGGCCCCTTGCCTGGTGATGGGAGCTGATTCATAGTAAGTGAAACTCACTATGAGTTTCACTTACTATGAATCACTGGTCCTGGCTGTGATGACCAGAGATACCTCAAAGGGCAAGACAAGGCCAGAGCTGAGGACATCTGGCTCAAACAGCCATTAAGTAGATAGAAACTTGCAGCTATAGGCATCTCACTCCTGCAGTCTCACTCCTACCGTAAATGTCATCCTGGAGATGAGATGGTTCTCCTAAACTGAAATAATTTACTACTTGGAGAAGACTTTGAAGTGACTGTCAAGTCCTGCTCTTTTCTGCTCTTTGTTTAGACCTAATAAACATGAGCGGTCCAGAGAAGCTCTTTGTCTTAGCCCTCAGAGTTTTGAATATGGCAGAAGGGTTTTGATTCTCCTAGAGCCCTAAGATCATACCACCTGTCTCATTTATTTAAGTCTTCATTACACACTCATTTGGGAGATTGGGGATCTAGGTCAGGATCCGATAGCTATTGTTTTGGGCTTTTTGTTATTGTTATTTATTTGTCTCTTTTATTTCTTGTTTTTCTTTTGTTTTGTTTTTCCTTCTAATACAGAAAGAATAAATATATATGTATAGGTTTATACATGCCTAGAACTTCTCCTAAAGAATTTATAAGAATTGATTTTATTATAAAATATGAAGGTATGAATAGCTACTTTGAAGAAAACAAGACATTATGGTAGCCATTGCTGATTTTCTATCATCTTGTTGTGAAGTCCAATAACATTTTTATTCTTTGTTTTGCTTGGTCTTAGTCTGTTTTCTATTATTTGATTTCAATATAGGTGAAGGTATGGACAGCTATTTTGAAGAGAACAAGAAACAATATAGTAGCCATTGTTTATTTTCCTATTGTCTGGTTTTGAAGGCCTGAATTGTTTTCATTCTTTTGGTTTGATTGGTTTTATACGATTTTGTTTTGCTTAAATTCATTGTGTGTGAAAATATGGACAACTACTTTGAAGAAAACAAAGGACATTATGGTAGCCACTGTTGATTTCCTGATGTCTTGTTTTGAAATCTTGAGTTGTTTGCATTGTTTTGTTCTGATCTGCTTTGTTCTGTTCTGTTTTGTTTTGTTTTATTCCCTTGTTTTATAAAAAAAGAGAAGAAGAAAGTCAGGTGACCAGTTTAGTATAGGTACTAGATGAAGAAATCCTGCAGCAACAAAAGGGCAACATCAAGTTCATGGAAGACAGAGTCTATGAGAGGAAAAGGAGAAAAGAAATGGCACTTCCAGAAGAAATCTGTGATCTGCATAATTTCCCTTTTAACTTTCATGAAATTGATCAATTCAGAAACAATCTTAAATGCATTCTAAGTCTGATGAGCTGAAATATTTAAATTATAAATGTTGTTGATTTTAATGTGTATTCATTTTTTCTTCTCAGTATGATAGTGACCTTCATGTTTAAAATAACGTTCCCTTCACTGTTAAATACATTAGTGAATAATTCCAGCAATTTAGGAGACTGAGGAAGGAGGATTGCTTGTGAGTTGGAGGTCAACCTGGGCTATGTAGAGAGTTCAAAGCCAGCCTGGACTACTTAGACCCTGTCTCAAACAAACAAACAAACAAACAAACAAAATTACATTTGTGAATACAAAAGATAAAATAATTGAGAGCCCTGAAATTCTGAGAGCCTTTAATTAACCCTTGTGCCTTATACCTAAGCATCTTTAGATAACTATGTGTGTATTCCTTTACTAATTTCCTTCTCTGAGGAGGGTCATGCACAAATGCTCTCACAGACGAGCACACAAGCACATACCCTCATTTCCCTATAGATGAGGTTTTTTAGATTTGGGGTCATATGCTGAGATGATGTGGAAATCACAGGACTATTGCAATCCTTGGTTTTCCCTCAATTCTAACCTAGGTCTCCAAATCTCTGTTCAACAGGGGTGTGCAATGGTGATTAAGCCATAGAATTTTTTTCCTTACATCTTCCACTTAACAGAATTGAACTGATTTCTGACAAGTTAAATGCATACATTTTGGGGGGAAGGGGGTGAAAGTGCAGTATCTTCCCAGGCTGTAACTTGGGTGATCTTTAATGATAGCATTGAATTCTTCTGCTTGAGTTATGCTGGCTAATAGGAATTTAAGTGAGAGCCGGCGAGAGAGCACTGAAGCATCCATGCATGTGAAATCCAGTGAATGCTCACCATGTAGAAATTCCTGAGAAGAGTTATTCTGTGGAGAATCACAAGCCCAAGTGGAGTGCCAGTGACTTTTAAACGAACGTGTGGTACTATCATCTTCACAAGTAGTAAGTTAAATTACAGGTACTCAAAGAAAAGCAAGACTAATATTTTCAAATGCTTTAAAAAAATCAGCTCCAACAGAGTATATATACAATTTCTTTCAGAAATAAATTTAATCCTTTTACATTTAGGCTGTGTATACTAACATATTTGAAAGGCATATGAACAACTTACTTGAGTAAATCTAAAACAGATAGCGAAACAGAGCAATTAATTCAGCTATGAGCTGGAATTGACATCGGGAGCTCTGATTTCTATGCAGTAATTATAGCAGTACTTTCCCCCAAACCTTTCTTTTTAAATGGCCTACTAAAACACATCAATTCTCCACTAGCCATGCAATCCTAGATTACAATGCGACTTTAGCTTCAGGTTCTACTCTTAAGGTTAACTACAGGGATGCAGTCTGACTCTTCTCTGTCAAATCAGCTCAATTACCTTTTGAAGTTGCACAAATTATGCAACATCTGTGGCTCACATACATGAATCCTGAGCAATTTATGATAGATATACATAGGTATACATTATCACATTATTATAGGCAAGCAAGTTCACTCCTGAAGATTTTCTAAAATGTAGAGATAAGAATCAATTTTTATTCCCAGGTTATTTTTATAACAACTTCCTCATCACATAGATAAGTTGGAGTGATGCTGATATTAGTCATACCCATTGGCTTCTGTGTCTTCATTTACAAAGTGGGGTTAATATCTTCCTCATGTTGAGAATAGCAGAGGGAGGCTGCCACAGAATAATAAGTGCTCAATAAACAGTAACAATTATGCTATCATTACTGTCATTATTATTATTGCTCAGCAATTTTTAAAAATTAGACGATTAGGAAATTGTCTTTCTAGTGGACAGATGGTTCATCCTCATTCATCATGTATAGTTTGAAATTTAGCCAGCGTTGTGATGTTATAGTCTCTATTTTGGCCATCTTTAGGCCAGACTGCTGTAATATTTTATTTTATAACATCCTTGAAAAAATTCAGCAAGACTGTTTATGGGTGCAAATGTTACAACTTGAATGCTACTTTCCAACAAGATGACTCAATATATTCTACACTAGTTGAGAGACAATATTCTAGGCTTCTTGATGTAAAAGGATTTTAAAAACCCTTGAGCATATGGTGTTTGCTTCACTTCTGTTACCCTGGCCTACCATTGTTGGGGTACCTAATCATCTGTTTTAAACTGATGTGTCATATAAAAGAAAAAAAAAAAAGAAATAACTTCCAGTCAAACTCTGTGTCAAACAATCTGCCTTTAGTCATTGTGCTGCTTAATTAGCAAAAAATCATCTTGCAGTAAGCAGGGAACTTGGGTGTCTGCCTGGAGAACATTTTAAGATTTCATATCTCATGAGTCATGTTCATTTGTTGCTTTCTTTAAGTCGTAATCAATTTCCAAGGTGCTGGTTTCATTGCCCAGAGAATGAACAACTTATAAACAGGTTCTCTCCATTCTCTGTGACAAAGGTGGTGGGGAGAAGAAAATTTTCCTGAATAGTTTTTAAAATTATTTCTCTTTAGAATATCTTTGAAAATGACCAGATGGGGATTTTTATTCATTTGGTTAGAATAACACAGATAAGTAACAGATTGAATGAGGTTGAAGAGCTACTTCAGTGAAAAGTCCACTTGGGGAATACAAAAAATATCGGTTCTATCTTGATTATGTACTTGATTACACATGATGGCAAATCACCAATTTAGGTTGGCCCTATGCTCTCGCTGAAGGAGTTTAAAATCATTTTAAATCTTGTGGAGATGCTGCACAACAGTCTCCCTTCCCGCTGCGCCCCTTTCTCTCCCGTTAGCAGAATTCCATTCCTTATTCATAGATGAAATAAAGGATGATGAAGTACATACACACTGTGCAGTGTTACACGGTCGGGAGCGTTCTGTTCCAGCTTGTTTCCACTGCATCCTATTCTGATTTTATTTACTCATCCTTTTATGAAAAGTTTCCAAGTTATGTCGCAAATAAAGAAAAAAATCCTTAATTCTTTTTTATTTTTTTTTTAAACTAGAAGAAAACAGTCTACTCAGCCTGTCACACTACTGAAATGAGGGGACCCTCCTGCATTCGGGGATCACTGGTGAAATCAGAGATCCTGATCTTTTAATGTGTATCATTCTGTTAGTACATTAAACTTCACACAAGAAAGTAAACAAAACACCAACACAAAGTAAGTTTTCATATATTCATTTCAAGGTAATGACTTGCTAAAATGGCAAACACGTCCTTAGACCCTTATTATTTATTGCCTGTAAATATTTTATGAGTAAAGAAAATGAGACGGAAACTGGGCATGGTAGTGCGTGCCTCTCAGCCCAGCTGAACTAGAGAGCAAGACACTGTCTTAACAAACAAACAAACATGAATTGTATTGAATAAAGCTTGTCAGCTAGTTTTCATTGCTTGTGTTGAACCCTTTTCTAACCACGGGCTCCTTGTGAAAAACGCGCATTTATTCATTTAGTCATTGGCTCATACATGGGCCATTTCAGAGCACACGTTTTCATGCCGGGTCTGGTGCTGGATAGGAGGAAGGCAATCTGGCCCGTGTCTGGGGATACTCAGGTTGACTGTCTCCCTGGAAGTCTACTCAATCGCATTCAAGGTCTTCAATCCAGTGCAAAACTACGCGCTAAGGACACAACACCTCGGTGGCAATGGGTAATAAGATCGGCACCGGACACAGTGATCGCCTGGAAGCAACTGTCCTCGGGAGATGCGCTCCTTCAGGGCGCCCAGGCCAGGATGCAGAAAACCGGTCACGGGAATTCCACGACTGGGAGGCGGAGTAGCATCTCGGCCTTTCATTCTCAAGAAAAGGCTCAAGAAAAGGCGGGTGGGACAAGTTGTGTCCAAGTCACGGTCACTTTGGTCTTGTAACCGCCTACCGGAAACGGTGTTTTGCCTGCATTTTAGGATTCAAAGTTCTTTCCGCACTCCAAGTGGGAAAGAAGACACAGTGTTCCCACGCTTCCCGCGGAGGGTCCCCTCCCCTCCTGCCCAGCCAGCTGGCCCGCTGGGCGGGACTGACCTCTCCCTACCTGCGCAATCCGGCCTCACCCGGGCTGTGGCCTCCTCCCAGCTCCGGCATCCGCCCAGGTTCCACTCCAACCGTCCCAGAGCCAGGACAGAGCTAGAGAGCTAAAGAGCTCCAGAGAGCTGGAACTGGGTCCCCCTGTCCCTTGAGGCCCCGCCCCAAGGCCGGGCTCCTCACCCTGCAATTTTCTCTTCCTTGGATTCAATGCATTAGCTTTGTTTAGATTTTTCCTTTCATAGTCTAAAAAGCAATAGGACCGTTAATAATATTTTTGAAAATAGAAAGATGAACCAAAAATTTGCCAATGTCCTAAAGTGAAGCACTAAAAATATTTTAGTGTATATCTTTACAGTCTTTTTACTGTAAGTTAATAAAAAATGGACCATGTCGCTTCCCTGACTGTTGTCTGCACATACGGATATAAATACATTTTATAAAGCTTCATATATATTTTTTTTAAAAAAGTATTTAAACTTATTTTTATCATAAAACCTATATACTAGAAGTTTATAAATCCTATTTATATATTAAGGTTTTGAAAAGAACTTCCATGCATTCTTCTGCACGGTCTGTAAAAGTAGGCCTTCACTGTACCCAGAATATTCCTGAGCACCCGAAGGCTGGGTCTCCTGCTAGCCAACCTGCGTCAGGGGTACAGCAGACAGCCCCTCGCTGTTCTTGGCGAATTACATGTTTCGCTTTTACTGAAATGTGACATACACACAGAAAAGTGAATAAGCTGTAGGTGTGTAGGTGAATTTCCACAAAGTGAATCCGCCAGTCACCGCCGCCTGACACAAGAAAATATTCCCATCTGTCCTTTCCAATGGCTATTTCTGATCTCCCAACCATAATGGGTTATTTCAGTTCCCAACATCACAGTTTACCTTTATCTGTTTTTGAGCTTTATAAAAATAGTCTAGTCATGGTTTTATTACTCTGTAGTGACATTGATTATTGTCATCTTTTCCCAAGTACACTCGAGATGATTACTAAATTTCATTCCTGGGGAAAAAGGAAACAAACTCATCTGATTCAATTTCATCCTACTCTTTCCTACTCTTTGCAAAAATAGGGAAAGCACATTCGCAGACAAGGTGAGAGGATCAGTTGAGGTGTAACGTGTGTAGCATCTCTTGTGTAATGAATAGGCTTTGAAATTCCCCTCTGGTCGTGATAGTCTTCCTACTTTCTTCCCTTCACCTCTAACACTGATGCATGGTTCTCCAGGATGCTTCCAAACCTCTGAATTTCTCTAAAAAATTCTTAACATAGTTAACAATTCTGAGTTTTTATTTTAATTAGCATGCACTCAAGATTTGCAGTATTACTATCATCCAGTAAGATAACCTCGTATCACATTGCAGTCAACTCAGCTGACTGTTCCTACTCTCTGGCAACTACTGACCATATATGTATATATATGTGTGTGTGTAGAATTATGCATATATATTAATATCAGATATATTCTGTATACATTTCCTCCAGTGTTGTCTTTCATAAAGGTAAAAAAACATTATCATTCTACATCATGTATTCTTTTAAGTCTGTCTTCTTTCCTGCAACATAGCCTATGAGGTTCATTTTGCTATGCTTTCCGTCAGTAGTTTAATTTTCTTTATTGTTGAATAATATTCCAATTTGTGTATAGTAGTTTATCTGTTCATGATTTGAGGAATATTTGCAGTGATCATGAATAAATCTGCTATAAATATTTCCATATATATTGTATCGACATGTATTTCTCTTAAGTGGCTTTAATTTGTATTTATCTAATAACTAATAACTGATGATATTGAGTATCATATTATATGATTATTTGACATCATATCTTCTCTGGTGAACTCTCTGGTCAACTCTCTTGCTCAGTGAAAAAACTGGGTCACCTCGTTGGCTGAGATGTCTGAGTTATTTTACTCTGAATTTAAACCTTTATTAGACTTGTATGTGTTTTGCTGTTTTTTCTTTACAGTTTGTCCTTTTTTCTTTTTTCTTTTAGCACTGTCTTTCAAAGAGTAGAAGTTCTTAATTTTAATGAAGTTCAGTTACCTTATTTTTTATGGTTTATGCTTTTGATTTTTGTGTCTAAGAAATCTTCCTGACCCAAGGCTAAAAGTACTTTCTCCTAGGTTTTCAACTGGAAGTTTCATAGCTGTATATTTTGCATTTATGCCTCCTTTTAATTTAATTTTTGGGTGAGTTGTAGCATAGAGTTCCAATAAATTCCAGAACCATCTGTTGAAAAGATTATTCTTTTCCCAGTAAGTAGTTTTTGTACCTTTGTTGAAAAATCAATCTGTGGGTACTGTTACGCTGTGTACTCTATCCTGTGCTATTATCCATCCGTTTACTTGTTCTCATTACCACAACATCAAAAGAAGCCTTAATTTCATATGGTATGTGTCCCATATCTTCATTCTTCTTTAAAAAATTGTTTCGTGGTTTCTAATTTAGTTTTTCTATTCAAATTCTTTAATCAGCTTGTTCACTTTTACAAAAAAACATGTGTTGGAAGTTTGATTGGAAGTATTTTGGAATCCATAGATCAACATGGGAAAATTTAAATTTAAAAAATGAGTCTTTTAGGTTGTTTTCTATACATATTTCTCTGTTTAATTGGAGATTTGATTTCTGTTATCAGTGTTTGATAACTTTCAGTATACAGTGCTTATAAATACTTTGTAAGAGTTATACCTAGGCATTTCATGACTTTGGTATCTCTATCAAGTTTGTATTTTTTAAAAAATTTCATTTCCACCAGTTCATTGCTATTTTAGAAAAATATAACAGATTTTGTATTTTGGTGCAATAGCCCATGATCTTGCTACAGTAGGTGTTAATACCTTTATGTAAATATTTTTGGGATTTTCTAGGTAATCACATTTTTTATGAATAAAGCATTTTTTCTTTCCAATATGTGTATGACTTTTGCTTTTCTTGCTTTATCATACATACTTGCTAAAACTTATGCCATGATATCAAATAGAACAGACAGGAGCAGATATTCTACCTTACACCTCAAAATGTGGATAAGTATCTGCCTATCATCTTTAACTATAATGTTAGCTGTAAAGTTCTCAAAATTTTTTAAAAGAAGAAAAACAAAACAGAATTTCAAAACAATATGAGAGTAATAATTAATACATTGCATATGGTTATCTTCAGAATAGTTACTCAGAGTACAAAATACAGACATAAGATATTGTCCAGACAATATTAGCACAAACCTTTCTTTTCAAAGAACTAAGAGAAACTAGCAGGATAACTATCCTATATGCATTATCATATATTTATATATACATGCTATCATATATACATACTAATATATATATATATATATATATATATATATATATATACACATATATATTTCCTTTTCCCTTCCTTTCTTTCCCTTTTCCCCCATTACAGTTTTTGTTTTGTTTTGTTTTGAACAGTTTCTTCGCAATTCATAATATCTATTGTATATTTTGGGTCTGATTTATTTCACTTAAGAGTATGATCTTGAGTTGCGTTTTTGTAAGTAATCTTGATTAAGCTGAAGATATTTTCCTTTCTCTTGTATTCTTAAGGAAAATCTACTTAATGAACATAGCACCATTCAAGCTTTATTTCTTTTTGCAGTAATTTCTTAAATTATTCTCCAACTTTTCAATCCTTAAGCAAATTATCTTTTCAGCTGTGATCTCTTTATTTCCCTCCTCTTTCCTCTCCCTCTCTCTCCTCTGCCTTTTTGGTCTCCCTTCCCTTCCTTTTCTTTCCCATCTTTTCCCTTTCATTCCTTTCTCTCTTTTTCTTTACTTGACAAATGTTATCAGATTTTCTTTCTTTTTATTAGTGTTTCCCAAGACCCACCTCTTTTTTATTCTTTTTTAAAAAAAAACTTTTTAGTACTGGGGATCAAATCCAGAAGTACTGAACCAATGAGATACACCCATAATATGTTTCTTTATTTATTTATATTTTTGAGACAAGGTCTGATTAAATTGTACAGGCGGGTGATCCTCTTAGCCTACTTTAATATTGGAATTATAGGTATTTGCCATTGAAGTTGGCTCAATTTTTTTTATTTTCCACTTTCATTTCTACTTTTATCTTCCAATTCTTTGTCAATTAATTTTGATTATTTTCTTTTCCAATGTAAATACTAAGATTATAAATACCCTGTTATGACTTGTATCTAGATGTCCTCCCAAAGTCTCATGCAATTACAGGTGGGGTTTTTTAGAGGTGGCTGCTGGGAACAAGGGTGTGATTGACTCATAGTGCAATGCTAAGATTAAGGCTGCTCCAACCTTACTCTAGCCTAAATAAGATATAAGGGACAGAAAGAGGATCACTGCTAGTCATTCACTGCCTTGCTGCCATCTGCCTGCCATGAATTGTTTCTCCTCTGTGATGTCCTTCTACTGTGCCACCCTGTCTTGGAACTAGCCAACTATGAACTGAAACCTCTACAGCCTGCAAGCTACACTAAAACTTTTCTCCTTTAACTTTGGATTTTGAGTATTTTGTTGCACCAGCAAGAAAAGTAAGTAAGACATAACACTTTTAGTAGTCTGTTCTATCAATTTATGTATACATGTGATACTATATTTTATTAAATTATAAATATTTTTATCATTTTTATACATTATGACTTCTTATTTGGAAGAATATATTTAAGTTTCCAGTACATAGGCATTGTTTTAAAAAGAAAGCTTCAAATTATTGACATCTCACTTACTCTTCGATAATAACTATGTTTGTAGATGCAGTATGATGTTCTAATACACAACTGTGCAGTGATGAAATCAGGGTATTTACCTCATTGATTATCTCAAATACACATCATTTCTTTGTTCCTGTCCTAGGTATTTTGAAGTACATGGTACGAAATTGTTAATTATAATCACATTTCTATGTAGCAGTACACTAGAATTTGTTTCTCATGTTTAATTTCATTTTGTTCAGAATAGTGATCCTTAATGCATGACTCTAGAATCATTAGCAACAGGATTGGAGCCAGGCCCGCACCACCACCGCAGCGAGGTGAGTTGTAACTTGCCAGTGCAGGTGCAGGAAAAGTTTGGGACCATCAATCCCAGCGGCTGGGTGCCTGCCCAGCCACCTAGGACACTGGACTAGGCTCCAGAGGTTCTGCAGGCTTTAATGGACCATGCCCAGGGGCCTTCATTCAAGCCTGGGAGCCAGGCCCACCGAAAGGGGAGCCAGGCCCATGCCACCGCTGCTAGGTAAGTTGCAGCTCAATGGCACAGGCCGGGGAAAAGTTTGGGACTATGGATCCCAGTGGTTGGATGCCCACCCAGCCCCCTAGGACACTGGACTATTCCCCAGAGGTTCCGTGGGCTTGAGTAGACCACACCCAGCATCCTTCTTTCAACCAGGGGAACCAGGCCCACCGCACAAGGGGAACCAAAGCCACGTGAGCCCCAGAAGCACAGGGTTCAGGAGAGGATTTCCAACACATCCAAGGAAAGCTTTGAAACATCGTTGGAAACATGGAAATATAGGAAAATGACAAAATGAAAAACCAAAATACAATCTCAAACCTTTAGCCATACCAAGAAAGACTAAGAGCCATGTACATAGAAGAAAATACTAGCCATACACCTAACATGCCTGAAATGATATCAGCTGAAATAAAGAAGCAAGTATGGGAAGCTATGAGGGAACTCAAATCAGAAATATTCTCCCAGGTAAAAGAAGAAATGATAAAAGTAGTGAAAGAAATACTGAATGCATCCAATGAAGATACAGCTAAAAAATTAAAGGTACAAAGCAAAATGATAGAATCCATGAATGAACAGTTTAAGAAACAAACAAAATACATGAAGCAGATTCAAAGAGATATACAGGAAATCAAAAATTCTATTGAAAGTTGCAAAAACCTCCTAAACAAAAGTGAAGATAGAATCTCAGACCTTGAAGATAAGATTGCAGCTAGTGAACAGGAAAGGAAAGATGTTCTAAAAATAACAAGAAATCAGGAAATAACAATTTCTGATGCAAGAGGATGCAAAGAAAAACAACATAAGATTAATAGGGATAAATGAAAAAGAAGGGGACAACACAAATGATATCAAGAGGCTATTTACAGAAGTAATAGTTGAAAACTTCCCAAACATGAGTATGGAAACTGACATACAGATTAGTGAAGCATATAGAACTCCAAATAGCCATAACCAAAACAAAACTATACCCAGACATATAATTATCACCATCCCAGAAATTCAACAAAAGAACAGAATATTAAAAGCTGTTAGAGACAAAAGAAAGATCACCTATAAAAGAAAACCTATCAGAATCACAGCATACTTCTCAACACAAACAATGAAGTCAAGAAGCACATGTAGTGAAGTGTTTCAGATCCTAAAGGAAAATGACTTCCAACCCAGACTGATGTACCCTGAAAAACTGTCCTTCTAAATGGATGGAGGAGTAAGATACTTCTATGACAAAGAACAGCTGAAGAACTTCATGATCACCAAACCAACCCTACAAAGAATACTGAAAGACACTCTAGATACACATAAGAAAAAACCACTAAGCAAGACAGACAAACAGAATGGAAAGTTAAGATACAACATCAGAAAGATAGCATGTCAACAATAAACAAATATATGACAGTTATAACCATTAATGTAAATGGCCTCAATTCACCAATTAAAAGAAACAGACTGGCAGAATGGATTAAGAAACAATGTCCAACCATATGCTGTCTATAAGAAACCCTTCTAACCCAAAAGGAAACTCACAGACTGAAAGTCAAAAGATGAAAAACAATACTACATGAAATAGGAACTCAAAAAAAACCTGGGGTAGCTATTCTGTTTGCAGACCATGTGAACTTCAAACCAAGAATGGGTCAGAAGAGATAAAGAAGGTCACTACATACTAGTTAGGGGAAAACTGCAAGAGGAAGAGCTAACAATCTTAAATATATATGCACCAAATCCAGAGCACCCAGCTACACAAAGCAAGTATTAACAGAAATGAAAAATCAAATAGGCAATAACACAATTATAACAGGAGACCTTAATGCACCATTGACACAAAGGGATAGATCAACTAGATAGAAAATTAGCAAAGAAATAACAACTGAATCACACCTGTGAACTAATGTATTTGATAGATGTATACAGAGTGTTCCATCCAACAACGTCAGAATATATTCTTCTCAGCAGTACATGGTACATTCTTCAAAATAGACCATATACTAACCCAAAGAACATATTTAAGTAAATGCAAAAGAATTGAAATTATCCCATGCATGTTGTTGGATCATAGTGCCATGAAACTAGAAATTAATGATAAAAGTAACTGCAAAACCCCCACAAATACATGGAAATTGAATATTACACTCTTGAGCAATCAGTGTGTCACAGAGGAAATTAAAGGAGAAATTAAACAATATCTACAAGCAAACAAAAATACAAATACAACTTATCAGAACCTGTGGGATGCAATGAAAGTGGTCCTCAGAGTAAAATTTATTGCACTGAGTTCCTACATTAGGAAAACAGAATGAACACAAATAAGCAATCTGATATTACACCTCAAACATCTAGAAAAAGAAGAGCAAGCCAAACCCAAAGCCAAAAAAAGGGAGGAAATTATACAGATCAGAGCAGAAATTAATGCAGTAGAGACTAAGAAAACAATACAAAGAATCAATGTATCAAAGAGTTGGTTCTTTGAAAGAATAAATAAAATTGATAAGCCTCTAGCCAACCTAATTAAAAAAAGGAAAGAAAAGACTCAAATTCACACAATACAGAATGAAAAAGGTGAAATCACTACCAACCCTGCGGGAATACAGACCATCAACATCTATTTCTAAAACCTCTACCCTCATAGGTTCAATAAAACAGAAGAAATGGACAGATTCCTAGAAACATATGAACCACCAAAGATGGATCAAGAAGATGTAAAACTGCTGAATTACCCAATTTCTATTGATGAAATTGAAAATGTAATCAAGTCCCTACCAACAAAGAAGAGCCCAGGCCCAGATGGATTCACTGTGGAATTCTACAAGAAATACAAAGAAGACTTAATGTTGACACTCCTCAAACTCTTCAATGAAATTGAAAGGGAAACAATTCTCCCTAAGTCATTCCTGGAAGCAAATATCACTCTAGTACCAAAACCTGAGAAAGACCCAACTGAAAAAGAGAACTACAGGCCAATCTCCCTAATGAACATAGATGCAAAAATTCTCAATAAAATATCGGCAAACAGCATGCAGCAAATCATCAAGAAGATTACACACCATGACCAAGTGGGATTCATCCCAGGCATGCAGGGATGGTTCAACATACGTAAATCAATAAATGTAATGCACCATATCAATAGAGCCAAAAGCAAGAATCACATGATCATTTCTATAGATGCAGAAAAAGCTTTTGATAAGATCCAACACCAATTCATGATAAGAACCTTACAGAGAATTGGAATAGATGGTCTTTAGCTCAATATAATAAAGGCCATCTACGACAAACCAACAACCAGTGTCATATTAAATGGCCAAAACTGAAAGCCTTTACTTTGAAATCAGGCACAAGACAAAGATATCCTTATCACTGCTCCTATTCAGCATGGTACTGCAAATACTAGCCAGAGCAATTAGACAAGAGAGAGAAATAAAAGGAGTAAAGATAGGAAAAGAAGAAATTAAATTATCATTATTTGCACATGACATGATACTCTACATAGAAGACCCCCAAAATTCTGTTGAAAGACTCCTAGATACAATAAATAAATTCAGCCATGTAGCTGGATACAAAGTCAGTACTCAAAAATCAATAGCATTCTTGTACACTAACAACAAAATCACTGAGAGAAATAAAAGAAGCCATACTCTTCACACTAGCATCCAAAAAATGAAATACTTAGAAATTAATCTAACAAAAGATGTAAAAGAGTTGTACAGGGAAAGTTATAATACCCTGAAAAAAGAAATTGAGGAGGACCTCAGAAAATGGAAAGACATCCCTTGTTCATGGTTAGGAAGAATAAATACTGTGAAAATGGCTATTATCCCAAAATAATTATACAGATTCAATGCAATTCCAATGAAAAAAACCACTAACATACCATATAGATCTAGAAAAATCACTCCTAAAATTCATCTGGAACCAGACGAGACCTAGAAGAGCAAAGGCAATTCTAAGCAGCAAAGCCAAGGCAGCAGGCATCACAATCCCTTACTTGAAGCTATACTACAAAGCTATCATAATAGAATCAAGATGGTACTGGAATAAAAACAGACTTGAAGATCAATGGAATAGACTATAAGTTACAACTACAAACATACTCAACCACCTTATCTTTTATAAAGGGGCCAAGCATGTTCACTGGAAGGACAGTCTCTTTAATAAATGGTGCTGGAAAAACTGGCTGTCCATGTGCTGAAAACTAAAATTAGACCCATGCCTGTCACCATGTAATAAACTAAAATCTAAATGGATCAAAGATCTAAATATTAAAACATAAACACTAAATCTGTTGGAAGACAAAGTAGGTAAAAATCTTGAAGACATAGGGGTTGGTAGAGAATTCATGAACAAGAACCAAGCTGCACAGGAAATACTTCCCAGAATCAATAACTGGGATCACGTCTTATTAAAGAGTTTTTGCATGTCCAAGAAATCTCCAGCAGAGTGAAGAGAAAACCCACAAACTGGGAAAAAATCATAGTGAACTGTCCCTCAGACAAAAGACTTCTGTCTAGAACTAATAAAGAATTAAAAAAAATCACACCCCTGAAATTCAAAGATCCACTCCAAAAATGGGCATCTGAGATTAACACTCAGTTCTCAGATGAAGAAATATGAATGGCAAATAAATACATGAAAAAATGTTCATGATCATTGGTCA
Source organism: Hydrochoerus hydrochaeris (assembly GCA_004027455.1). Taxonomy (NCBI): domain Eukaryota; kingdom Metazoa; phylum Chordata; class Mammalia; order Rodentia; family Hydrochaeridae; genus Hydrochoerus; species Hydrochoerus hydrochaeris. The sequence goes on along the minus strand of PVLA01007958.1, from coordinate 53,039 downwards.
TTAGAGAAATGCAAATTAAAACCACACTGAGATTCCATCTCACTCCAGAAAGAATGGCCAGGATCAACAAAACTACCAACAACAAATGCTGGAGAGGCTGTGGGGGAAAAGGAACTCTTCTGCACTGTTGGTGGGAGTGTAGACTGGTGCAACCACTGTGGAGGTCAGTCTGGAGATTCCTCAAAAAGCGGGGGTTGGAGGTCCCATTAGACCCAGCTATTCTACTCTTAGGCATATTCCCAGAAGAACTGAAAAAAATCTTACTGCAGTGATATATGTGCACCCATGTTTATAGAAGCACAATTTGTAATAGCCAGATCTTGGAAGCAGCCTAAGTGCCCATCAACTGAGGAATGGATAAAAAAATTTTGGTACTTTTATACAATGGAGTACTACTCAGCTATAAAGAATGATCACATTGAGATATTTATAAATAAATGGATGCAACTTGAATCCATACTCATCAGTGAAATAAATCAAACTAACATGTATAAATACCATATAGTCTCCCTAGTGTAAGAAATGATAAGAGTACAGAAGATTTTATGGTAATCATGGTGCACTATTATATTGCTTTGAAGCCTTATGTTTTCATTCATTGTTTGGAATGGTTTTATTCTGTTTTATTTGATCTCAATATATGTGATGGTATGAATAGTTACTTTGAAGAAAAGACAATATGGCAGCTATTGTTGATTTAATATCATCTTGCTCTGAAGTCCTAGCATGCTTTTGTTTTTCTATTACAGTTTGTTCCATCATGTTGTGTCTTATTGGATTTTAATATGTATGATAGTATAAACAAATTTTTTATGGAAAATGAGATAATATAGAAGCCATTGTTCATCTTTGGTTATTTGATTCAGAATGTCCTATAATACTTTCATTCTCTTGAGCGGTTTTATTCTATTTTGTTATGTTTGACATTCTTGTGTGTAAAGCTAACACTTTACAACTATTTCAAAGAAAGAGACATTATGGTAGCTATTGTTAATATCCAATTGTCTTGTTGTGAAGTGCTGTGTTGTCTACATTGTTCTGTTCTGATCTGCTTAGATCTGTCCTCTTTTATTCTCTTTAAAATAAAAAAATTTAAAAACAGCATTACTTGTTAGTATGAATTAAACTATGTTGCCCAAAGATGATATATTGAATTCCTAGCCCCAAATAGCTATGAATTGACTTTTATTGGACATTGGATCTTTATAGATACAATCACAGTAAAGTCATGCCTAGAATAACTCCTAATTGGGTATAATTTATAACTTTATAACAAGAGGAGAAACCATGAGACACACACAGACAATGCAATATGATGACAGAGGCAGAAATGGAAAGGTTTCTAAAAGTCAAGGAGTGTTAGGTTTGTCCTTAACCCCAGAAGCTAAGAGAGAAGAATTTCACAGATTTGCTGCTACTGTGAAAGATTATATTTCTGTTGTTTTCTGTTTTTGCTGTTTAAACCATCCAGTTTGCAGAACTTATTCCTAGGGAATAATAGATCCCTTACTGACAACACCAATTTTTGGCCTCTCTCTGAGATCTACAGGATTAAAATCTTAGCAGATGCATCACAATATCTTTTCCTTTAACAAGGCTTCCACAGTATTCTACTGAAGCCTAAGTACAGTGAGTAAGAGGAGGTGATGAAAAAAATATCATTATTTATAGATTTTGTTGAATTGTACTTTTTAGTATTATACAGGTTTACTTATTATAAATGTTTTATATGTGTCTGAAAATGTACATTTTGTAGGGTTTAGTGTAGAATTCTGTTGGTTCTCCCTTTCCATAAGCAAGGGATATCTTTCCACTTTCTGATGTCCTCTTCAATCTCCTTTTTCAGAATACTATAATTTTGAATATGTAGATATTTTACTTCCTCTGTTAGGTTGATTCCTACTTATTTCATTTTTTTGATTGCTGTTGTGAAAGGTGTGGTTTCCCTAACTTCTCTCTCAGTGAGTTTGTTGTTTGTGTACAGGAATGCTATTGATTTTTGAGGCTGACTTTGTATCTAGCTACACAACTGAATTTGGTTATTAAAGCCAGAAGTCTTTTGGTGGAGTTTTTGGGGTGTTCTATATAGACTCATATCATCTGCAAATAAACATAATTTAGCTTTCTTTCTTTCTTTCTTTCTTTCTTTCTTTCTTTCTTTCCTTTCTTTCTTTCTTCTTTCTTTCTTTTCTTCCTTCTTTCTTATTCTTATTCCTTTTATTTTTGTCTCTCTTGTCAAATTGCTCTGGCTAATATTTCCAGAACTATATTGAATAGGCTTGGCAACAGTGGACATCCTTGACTTGTGCTTGATTTTAGAATGAAAGCATTATTTTTTTTACCATTTATTATGATGTTGGCAGTTGGTTTGTCATAGATGACTCATCAGATTGAGATAAAGACCATCTATTTTGATTTTCTGTAGGGTTTTTGTCATTAGCAAATGTTAGATTTTGTCAAAAGCTTTTTCTGTATCTACTGAAATCCTGTGATTTTTGTCTTTGGCTCTATTGATATCGTGTATTACATTTATTCATTTGCATATGTTGAACCAACCCTGCATTCTGGGGATGAATCCTACTTGGTGGTGGTGTATAATCTTATTGATGACTTGCTGCATTTTTTTGAGGATTTTTGCATCCATGTTCCTGAGAGAGATTGGCCTGTAGTTCTCTTTACTGATTAGTCTTTCTCTGATTTTGGTACTAGGGTAATATTTCAGGAATGAGTTAGGGAGTATTGCTTCCCTTTCGCTTTCATTAAAGAGCTTGAAGAGTATTTGCATTAAATCTTGTTTAAATTTCTTATAGAGTTCAGAAGTCAATCCATCAGGACCTGGGCTTTCCTTTTTTTTTTTTTTTGTAAGTTTCTAGTTACATTTTTAATTTTGTTAACTGATATTGAGTTACTTAGCGTTTTTATATTTTCTTGATTCAGAAATTCATATGTATTTCTATGTGCTGATATATCATTTATTTTAGAGAACGTCTCATATGCAGCTGGGAACATGTATTCTGATGCTGGGGGGGACACTCTGTAAATATTTACTAAGTCCATTTGTTCAATTATGATATTTCTGTACTAAGTTTTTGTTTATTTGTGACCATGGAATATTCAGTTTTCCCATTACAATTGTGTTATTGTTCATTTGATTTTTCATGTCTATTAATATTTGTCTTGCATAATTGGGTGCTCCTGTATTTAGTGCATACATATTTATGGTTGGTTTATCTTCCTCTTGAAGTTTCCCCTAACAAGTATGGAGTGACTTCTTTATCTCTCTTGATCATTCTTGGTTTGAAGTTCACATTGTCTACAAACAGAATAGCCACCCCTATTTTTGCTGGGTTCCTGTTGCATGGATTATTGTTTTCTGTCCTTTGAATTTCAGTCTGTGAATTTCTTTCTGAGTTAAGTGTGTTTCTTGTATACAGCATATTGCTGGACCTTGTTTCTTTTGATTGGTAAATTGAAGCCATTTACATTGCTGGTTATAAGTGATATGCATTGGCTTCTCTTTGTCATGTTATTGTCCTGCTATTGGTTCCATAATTTTCTCTTGTTTAATTGTTTGCCTGCCTGGTGGTTTCTTTCTGTTATTGCTCTTGGAATTGTGGTCGTTTTTATCTCTTTCTAGAATATCTTTCAGTACCCTTTGTAGTGTTGGTTTGGTCATCATAAATTTCTTCAGTTGTTCTTTGTCATGGAAGTATATTATTTCTGCACTAACATACTAAAAGATAGTTCTGCAGTTTTGTTAATTTTAAAAGATATTTCAGTTGGAATTTGTTTTCTTTCAGGAATTGAAATACTTCACTCTGGGCTCTTCTTGGCTTAAGGGTTTGTGTTGAGAAATCTACTGTGATTTTTATGGGATTTCCATTATAGGTGATCTGTATCAGCTTTTAATATTCTTGTTTTGTGCTGAATTTATGAGATCTTGGTTAATATATGTTTGGGTGTAGATTTATTTTGATTATGGCTGTTTAGGGTTCTATATGCCTCACCTATCTGTATATCAGTTTCTTTTCCCATGCTTGGGTAATTTTCTGCTGTTATTTTTGCAAATAGTCCTTTTATCTCTTTTGTGTTAATTTCTACTTTTTCATTGACAACAATCCATTTTATATTGTTTTGCTTTCATCATCTTGCAGCTATTGAATTGTTATTTCTTGATCCCTTAATGTTTTTAAGAGATCTTTTTTTTTCATAATCCCTAGTTGTGATCATGTCTTCAAGGTCTAAGTGTCTATCTTCAGTTTCATTCAAGTGGTTTTTCCAGCTTAAGGTGGAATTTTTCATTTCCTGGATATCTGTTTGAATCCATTTCATACATTCTATTTCTTTCCTATATTGACTAGAACTGAGTTGGCTGATTTTTTTGTTATATTACTGTAGTAACTAAATAAGATTAGTCAGGTTCCATTACTGTCACACAATTGAAGAAAACTGAAAATTTAGCCTCAGAGTCCAAAATGACATGTTCAGGTGAGAAAATGAGGATTTAAACTTGTATCTCCACTTTAAGTGATCTCTGCTTTTGAAAAGTTTTTTCTTTGACATCAGAAATCAAGTTGTTAAAGTTTTGTTAGGCATAGAATCTACATTGGAGATTAAAGGGAAGACTTTGTGAAACTGCACAAAAAAGAGCGATTGGTTAAGTTACTGAAGAGCACAAAACAGAAGTGATGGGGCTTGTATTCCATGAAAAATTATAGGAAAATAAGACCCAGAAAGACACAATGCATGACCATGTAGGTTGTTCATGGTACAATTCTAGAGGGGTTGCCTCTATAGCATAATATGCATAGTATCCTGAGGAACTGTGTAGTCATTCCCGTATAATTATATGCAACAACTTCTTTGTGTAGATTTAATTTGTGCAATCACAAGTCACTTTGGGGCATGGGTCATTGTAAACTAGAAACAGTATAAATGATGTTGGATTGGAAACATTTTGAGTGTTTTATTTCTTTCTACTTTTATTTGTCAAAAAAATGATAAAAAATTGATGGACCAAGAGTCACCATTCCAGAAAATATGAAATTCTATTGTGGGCAAACTATCTAAAGGAAGGTTTTACCTGTAGAAATGGAGTTATAGCAGTCTCTGTCAGCATGTGTAAAGACTTCTCATGCACAAAAAGAGAGTAGGCTATTTTATTACAAATACCAGGAAAATGCAATATAGATTCTCTAATACCTTTAACACAGGTAAAGCAGCTACCTGGTGAGCCACTGAATAGAAAATACTCAAATGGATGGGAAAGTGACCACAGGGTTAGAAATGGACATTTTACAGGAAGAAGGCAATTTAGAGACCATTTATCTTGCAATGTCCAGTTGTGAATACTTGGTAAAAGTTAACTCAGCAGGAATTTAGAGGAAAGAATTAAAGATTGAGTGTGACCCTACCTGAGAATATCAGCTGAAGCTCTCTTGAGTTGCTGAAGCTAAAAGATAACATATAGACGTCACAGTGTTTTGCTTTCGATTAATCTCATTTGCTCTTACTCCACCTGAATTATTAAATATATCATATATTTTTAACATTTCATATGCCTCAATCAATTTCACAGGCAGTGTATTCCACTAATAGAAAGAATACTGGATTTAGAGCCCAAAGTTTGGGCTTGTGTTCTTCCATACGTAAACTATTTGCTCTTTTCTAGTACTTAGGCTTTAAAGGCATTGATTACTAAGATAGGTTTTCTTCCCTAAAACTATTTACCTATATGTACTTTAGAATGGCAAAACTGTTATATTATGATTTAATTATGATTTTATAAGGAGAGAGCAAAGAAATACTTCATATATAAATTTATATATAAATATATAAATTTAAAAGCCAATCCCAAGTGTATCATATGCTTATTTATAACATATCTCATCATATTTATAAAATGAATGTTATATTTGTAATAATAAATAAAATAGTTTCTTAATAAAGCCTTGCACATTGGGGCATATTCATAATCAAAATTATTCTTCAAGTCTTTATGAAGATTGCCAAAACTGATATGGGAAATGCAAGAAATGTTTTTCCCTATTCGGAATAAGCTCAGTCATTAGTTCCTTTTAAAGTGCAAAAGTAGTTTTCTTCTTGCACATACAAATACATGGTGTTTAAGGCTTGTCCCTAATTTGAAGTTACAGGAGAAGCGAACTAATGGGCAGTTCTGATAGTGCTGAGCAGATTCAGGGGCCTCCCTGAGGATGCAGGCTAAGGCTTTCCTTAGTCCACTTCTGTCTGTACTATTGTGTGGTGTCTCATGAAGTCACCAGAGGTGGCTTTGCAAACTTATAGTCATAGCTGTGTTTGGTCAGATAATTATTAGTTCCTGTTTGGAAATAAGTGAAATTTAACTTTACATCTTTTTCTCCCATGTTTTGTCATATCTTTTTCATTTTCTGTACTATCTCTGGTAACCTCATTGGGATCTGTCAAGGCTAAGATCTCGAGATTATAGTCCTTAGAAAGGTAAACACAGTATTCGAATTTTTCAAAAGAAAATTCAGAAGATGAACCAAATGAAGATAAAAATGAATGTGTTTATAGAATATATTGATTTTTAAATTTAAAGTTTACACTTTCTCCCTTCTATCTGCCTCAACATAATTTGAGACAAGCTTCTTAGATTCTCAGAAAATCACTCACTCACTCATCACTCACTCACTCACATGGTCAATCAATACATAAACAGGAATCAATCATTTGTAAGTGTCCATAAATAAATAGTGATACCATAGTCATTTTCACACTACTAACATGTAACCATTGCCTGATCACTTGGGTTAATGCTTGTACAATTGACCATCAGGAGCTGCTAATATCTACCTCTAGCACATCCATCTGTCTGTATGTAGAGAAACCAAGTTTAAACCTTAGATATCTCCATGTGCTTCTAATTCATTTCTGTCTTCCTTAATTTTTCATAGTTACATGTACTAGAGGACTAGACCTAGGTTTTGGTTGGCTGTGTATTTTCATGTCAGGTTCTCTGCATACTCTGCATGGTCACTGGGTTTTATTAATTGTGAATATTGTTTTTCCCTGTGCCTGTTTATATAACTAACACAGAGTAGACCATCATTCCCTTTTCTTCAGAAGTACATGGCTATCTGCTAAGATTCCACTTCCTAAATAAGGATACACACCCCATCTAGGCTGACTTGCAGAACTGACAGCCTACTCTTTATACATGAAGAAGCATTTTATTGCTTAGAATAGGGATTCTTTGATGACCACATCCTTTAGGATTCTGGGGGAAAAGAAATGTGCATTAGTCAGAGAAAGAGAGCTAATTGCTGGTTGCATAAACAGAGAGACAGATAAATAGGTAGGTAATTATAAGGAATTGATTCATATGATTTGAGGCTTCAATCTACTTTCTGAAGCCCTGAGAACCAGTAGAGCTGATGACAGTCTCAGTTTTAGTCAAATCCATGAGAAGACTTATCAAGAGCTGATCAGGCTACCAATCTGATGGACAAGCTCATGGAAAATGATTAAATAAAGGAAACAATGCAATACGGTTTGTGGGGGTCAAGGAAGGTCAGAGCCCTCTTGGAGCTAAGATAAAGACTTCTCTAGAATTTTAGTATTTATTGGGCCCTTAATATATCAAGGAGGGGGGTTTAGGAAAGTGGAGGGTGTGTCTGAGGCAAAAGGTACACGAAAATAAGCAGACCTTGAGAGGTTAGAACAAAGACGTTCTAAGCAGTAACTCTTGCTAATTGAAAGCACTGTCTTATCTCTATGGTTGGCAGCTAGGCCCTTTCAATTCTGAGTAGTGACCTCAGCTGCGGAGTTATCTTGCTTTCAAAGACTGAATGTGAGCTTTCCCAAGACAGCTAGAGAGCACTGTGGTCTGCAATTTAACTCTTACACAGCCCAGTTCCCAACAAGACTGATGTTGTGGCTCAAATTCAGTCAAACAGAGGATTTTTTTCTTCCCCAGTCTTTAGTGTTATTCACCCAGAACACCCTAGCTGGGTGTGCTAGAGGAGCGGAGTGAGAGTTCTTAAGAACAGGTCCAGACTTTGACTCTAGTAAGACAGTTGTCTTCAAGCAAAAATAAATTTAATACATTCCAATGCACATGTGCCATTTTATGCAAATTGTTTACAGATGAGGCTTTGCTTTGATAAGAATCAGCTGTACTACTTATGAACTATCCTGGGGTATAAAGGGCTTTTGCATTTCTTTGGGGATTACAATAACATCTCTAGGGCATATCTAGTTCCATGGATATGTAGACATCTTTAGCTGCTAGGTCTTCCTGCAACTTCTTGAAACATATCCATATCTTTATTCTTGAGTTATTGCTGCTTTATTATATACTATTAAATTAAGTGGATATTTAAATGATCTTCAGATCTTTTGAGAAAGAATCAACAACTATTTTCGCCTTAATGAAGCTTAGATGCATTTGGTCAGTGACTGAAGAAGATGACTGTGTTTTACTCTCTAAGTTCTTTAAATAGTGAGCAGAATGACTGACTTGTGACTAAAAACAAGAAAACTAAAAATTCTTCCCAATTTATTTCACTATCCCATTACTACATGATCTTGTTCGAGTTGCTGAACTCTGAACCTCTAGTCCATTAATATAAAACAAGAAGGGTGAGTTTCCTGTTACTGTGTGGCATTTTTATTTATTTATGTTTTTTGTCTTTTTGAGACAGTCTCATCACTATTTGGTTCAGGTTGGCCTTGAACTCACTTTGTAGTCCAGGTTGGTCTTGAACTCACAACAGTCCTACCTTAACCTTCCAAGGTAGGTAGATATGGCTAGCTAAGAAATAGTGACTTGGAATGATTTTTTTCTGGCTGCCTTCAGAATTTAAAAAATAAATTACAGGATATAATATAATTTAAATTGTAGCTAAACAGTGAATACTTTAATGTAAATTTGTCCCATGGAATATTTTACACACTCTTGCCTTAAAAATGGTTCCCAATGTTTTGAATTTAACATTTGACTTGGTGTTCTGCATTTTACCTGGCATCCCTACAGATTAGCAAATGACCTACTTTTGTCTCAACAAGTTGGGTTAGACAAGTAGGGCATCACTTCATCCAGACAGAGTCTGGATAGTTTGCTGGTAACTGTGCAGCATGGGGCGGGAAATGTATCACTTTTTCTTTTTTTACTGTGGTTGTAATATCACATCTATAATTAAAAAAAAACCTGTGTGATATTTTTGAAGTGATTTAAGAAATCACCAGGTTAATCTCTAAATAGACATGAAGTCCAATGGAGTTGTGCATAGGAAAGATGATTTACTTGAAGAAAAAGATAAAAGAAAATCAGTATTAGATTCTTATTCTAAACATAAAATGCTAAAATTTATTCTTATTTGGTAATTAAGTTAAATAATCTTGCAGTATGTATATTAAAATTGAAAACAGAAGAATTTCCATTCATAGAGGAATTTTAAAGTTCTTATGAGTATTAATTGTAACATTTAATTAGGGTACTATTTTCAGTGTTTTCTTGCTCTTCAGCTGCTTACCGAAATGATGGTCATGCGCTTTTACAGAAGATTGTTATCTGGCTTCTTTTATTAATATAATGATACAGTAGCTAAACTCTATAAGCTAGGTAACTAGATAGCATGAACAGTGCATAAGCATTTTGTGAATGTGAAATTCTTACTGTCATTCCACTGGCATTATTACCAAGTGCAGGGAAGAGGTGCCCCATCTCTTGAGCTGTGTGGTTAAAACAGTCTTAAACCACAGCCAGGGGCTGTATTTATGCTGCTGAACCACATGCTAAAAGATCAGCACATGTTTGACTATTGGATTTAAAATCAATAAGCTTATTTAAGGTCAATATAGTTTCACATTTGTTTGAAAATGAAGCATACATCAGGCACAAACAAATACATAACAAATACTCATTTGTGAGATAACTTCATTTTTGTTCATTAAAAATTCCTATAATGTTAATGAGAGGAAAAACACATGCTAAAAGAAAATCATGATGCAGGATTCATGCTAATAAATAAATCAAATGCAGGACCCTGAACATCTACCTTGAATGGTACCTAATCTATGGTAAGGTATATAGCAGAAAGATTTCCTGAAAGCAATAATAGCTTATCTAAATTTACATATATGTATATTTTTTTTGTTTTGTTTTTGTTTTTTTGTATCAGGAATCAAACTCACGACCTCACGCTTGCCAGGCAGGTACTATGCCACTGAGCCATATTCCTGGCCCCAGTAGCATCTAAATTGAAACTGAGGAAATAGTATGAGATTAAACAGAGAAAGATGGCAGAAAGACATGACCAGTTTACTCTGAGTTATCAACGTGTGCTAAAGATTGAAAACAAGGCTATGGCATTTCAATGCGATTTTAAAGGGTTTAGTTTGGCTGGAACTGTTGGAGAAACAGCTACCAGTGACAAGGGACCACCAGCAAGGCTGGGCAGGGATGGGGCTGTGATGGTCTTGGATGTCATGCTCTGGAAGCTAGAAATTTCTGAGTAATGTGGGGAGGTATCAGAGTATTATAAAAGAGATTTATGTTTCAAAATGATCGCTCAACTGTGGTGTGTAGTTTGGAAGATGGATCACATAGGAAGCTGGGAGACAAGCTCAAAGCTGTAATGGTAACCTAGGTGAATGATGGTAGTGATGTGAATTAGGTGAGCCGTGGGCTAGAGAAAAGCTGTGTATAGATACATGCACACATACACATACATACATACACACACATATGTTTTTGGCTTAGAAACTGAAGGAATTTAGGATGTCATTTACTAAACCAGAGAAATTCACAGAAAGTCAAGTGAAAATAAAAGATGAGTTTGCCACAAGTTAGAGGGTTGTCTGCTGAATTATGTTTTTATCATATAAATTGCAGAATTTTATTACATGTCTTAGTTGAAAAATCCCACAGCAGTTGTTTGTAAGGATATGAGTTTTAACATAGGACTCTGGGCTATAATTCTGGAGAATTTTAGCATATAGATCATAAATGTCATACAAATAGGCTCCTTATGATTTATATCTACACATCCCCACAAAGCCTCACGCACTGTTAGGCGGACACCAGGGTCCTGAGACTTATTAGTGGATTAGTCTACTTATGACTTTAAAGCTAAATGTGATTTGAGAGGTGAAACCTGGTTGGAAGAGACAGGTTCCTGGGACTGTGGCCTGGAAGGTTCTACTGCCCTCCTCTTTTGATCTCACTCTGCTTCCTGATTGCCATACCGTGAACTGTTCCACCTCTGCCATGCCCCCTGCCATGCCCCCTGCCTCTCAGCAACTGTGGACTGAAACCTCTAGAAACAGTGAATTCAGATAAACGTTCTCAGTTGCAAGTGTTGGGTACAGCGTCTCAGTGACAAGGAAATAGCAAAGATAAAACTAAACTATGTTGGAAAATGTTTAATGTGGAGAAGCAGAACAAGGTTGGAGCCTCTGGTTGCCTGCCTTAAAGAGACTGGCAGAGTAGCTGGACTGGAGACCAGGACAGAGCATGGAATATTTTGTTTGTTTGGTTTTGTTATGTTTTGTTTTGAGACAGGGTCCTGCTATGCAGTTTGAGCTCACCTTGAGCTCACTTTGTAGCCCAGGCTGGTCTCAAACTGGCAACCCTCCCAAGTGCTGGGATTACAGGCATGAGCCATCACAGCTGGCTCTACTATGGAGTATTTTGAAAGGATTAGAAGAGTGTACAGCATAGAAGATACAGAGAGAATTTTAGAGAAGAAGGGAGAGGAGTCAAGAATATTGCATGGACTCAAAAGATCAGAATCATTTATTAGATTCATTAAAAAGAGATCATTGGTGACATGGCAAGGGTAGTGTTAGTAATTTGGGCGCAGAGTGAGATGTAAGAAATTGAAAAATGTGTGAGAATAAGTTAGGTGGAAATAAATAGACTAAGAAAGATCGGGAACTTCATTTTAATATGGGTAATTCTTGGGTAGGGTGAGTGAGGGTGAGAGGAAAACTGTTACCAGAGAAGGGGTATTGAGGATAAAAGAGGAGGAGCCCCTGAGGATAAGAGAGAGTGTGCTAAGGAGAAGGCCGGGAGGCCCAGTCCTGTGTCCCGGGCGTTAGCCCTTCGGGGCAGCGGGGACAGCTTAGCAGTGAGGAGAGCCTGAAGACTCTCTGGGTCTCTCTCTGTAGAAAAGTAGGTCCAGATTGGAAAGTGACAGGAGGTGGGTTAGGAATTGTGGGCGGAGGGGGACCATCTGAAATTGCCAATCTAAGAATGGGAGGTGGAGCTGTCCCGTGAAGTAGTGGCTCACCAGGAAGGTGTGGGTACCCAGATGGTGAGCCCTCGTTTAGACTTGGATTGAGCCAAGCAGTTAATTGCTTTCCTCCATCACAGTTCCGAAGCACTGATGTGGAGCCTAAGAAAGCCAGGCTGGAGTATGCCACGCAGTGTGAAGAATGGCAAATGACCCCTGCCAGAGAGGCAGCGTGGAGAGGACATGGAGACGGAAAACTGCACCCCTTTATCAAACACCAGAGAATTGAGGTCTGAAGATCAGCAATAGAATGACATAGAAAAAAGAGGAAATGCACCTCTTGAAGTAAGATGACATCAGCAGAATTTTGATTCTTCAAAAGTTGGGTTTCGCCAAGATTTTCTTATGAAGTTTAAAAACTGGAAACACATTCTAAATTGTCATAATTCCTTGTATATATAAAACACTGTATGACTGGAATGCAATATTACATGAAAACAAAAATTGCAGCAGCGTGCAGAAGAATTTTTTTTAGGATGCAGCATTTTCACAAGGAAGAGGCACATATTACAAACAGTAGGAAATGGATTTTAAATTTTTAACAAAATAACTATTGGAAATCAGAAGGCAAATTATAAACATTCATGTGTCATTGGTAAAGCCTGCATTATTTGCAACCCTTAGTTGTGATCATAAATGTTTATTAGGATCCATGAAGTGGGACAAGAATAGGGCAACAAAAATATATATGTGCAAGAAAAATAAACATATTCACACAATTTAAAAATATAATATTGATAGCATTTCATAATTAAAGCAATTTCACAGAAGTCAAAATGAAAATATGTTAAAAGCAACATATTTTGGAAATGCATCATGAAATAGAGACAAACTTCTGTATTCTGTGAGTCTATATAAATACTACTATTCAATTTCTTGGTACAAGAATACTACAGTCGTCTGAGTTAATTCATGTAATTAATTTTAATACAATGTTTAAAAAATGATATAAAAGAATATCAGAAAACCCATAGCTGCATAAATCTCAGAGTATCAGTAACTTCTTACATTACAGTGAGCTACTGTGTACTAGTTCAGTTAATTTTTTCGCATATTGCACAAAGTTATTCCACACATTTAGAATGCCTCTGAGGCAATAAAGTGCAAAACACACCTTGGTAGCATTGAATATATGTGTGTGTGTATGTGTGTGTGTGTATGGTTGAATTATACTTTAATACAAATTGCTATTTATGCCAATTGAAATTCCATATTTTAAAATGGCTTAATTTCATATTGGGCAATTTTATTTCATGAATGCTTTAATGTTTAAGTGTCAAATCATTTAAAATCAACCAGAACCCTACAAATATGATCATATGCTCAGAATAAATAGCTAAGTCAAATAACACATAAAGGAAGAGAAGAGCATATGCTTGCGGTTGATGTATGTGGCAGTCAATCTTGTCAGCGTGGTTGGATTAATAAACCCTTGGAGCAGTGACTGGAGTCCATGACTGGGTGAGCTCTTAGAAGGTGGCACAGTTGAAGGAAGCAGTTCTCCGGGGCCATCCCTTTCGAGGGTCTATCTTGTCCTCAGCTCTTTCCTCTCTGGCCTTTTTCATCTGACTCCACTTCCTAGCTGCCATGAAGTGGCCACCTTTTCTTCGTCAGGCCCTTCCTCCGTGATGTTTCCATCATGTGGAGTCAGCCACGGAGTGAGCTTCTGAAACCAAAATGAACCTCTCCTCCTTCAAGTCATTTTCTCAGGTATTTAGTCACAGTTATGAAATGCTGAATAAAGCTCGGTCTCATTCCATGAACACTTCTCTCAGAACTTTGACACTCCCCAATATCCCTTGTTCTGCTGTGATGTGCTTTCTGTTTACATGGTTCGCAACCTGTATCACAGTAGACAATTTTCTGGGTATGGTAGTCACTTTTCTATTATGAAGACAAAATACTTGACTTCCACAATTTAAAGATATTGGGGACCTGGCCAAGATCCCCAACTGCCAGTAAGAGGAGTACAGAAAAGGATGAAACAGAAACAGAGACAAATTTAGTAATGAATGATGGGGACTGGGAGGTCAATGGGCAGAGACCAAGATACTCCAAATCAGCCACCTTATATTGGGCGTATACAATGTAGGAGGGGCTAGTGGAAGATTCCAGGTTGGCAGAAGATTCAGAGGTCGTTACTCAGCAGGCAATGGGTAATCCTGGGATGTCTCAAGAGGGCACAGATAATTTTATGCTAAGAAGGATTTTGCCCTGGAGTCTTCTTTTTAATCTTAGTAGTTCAATCCATAGTTGGCTGGATCCAAGAATCAAACTGCATAGTGGAAGAATATGGTAGGGGAAGGCTGTTCAACCCATGACAATTAGAAAGCAGAAAGAAAAGAGAGGATCCAGAGGCAAGAATACATCCTTCCAGGTCATGCCTCCAGTAATCCACCTCTTCTGACCAGGCCCCAGCTGAAAATCTTTGGGGACAGTTTGGATCTAAACACTTACATTGAGTTATGGTAAGAATACAGGGACCTTGTCTTTTGGAGCCCAGTGATAACATTCTACCAAGAGTGAGTGGAGCCTTAGCACCCTTTCATAAGCCTTCATTTCTATGTGTCTACATAGAGCATGTGTATACAGACATAGTCCCCTCATCTTTCTTGAGTATGGAAAAAGCAGGTGATAGAAAGTATATTAGCTCTCCCATTACAGTAGCAGAATACTCAACACTCACTATTTAAGGGAGGAGAGGTTTAATTTAGTTCACAGTTTTGGGGATTTGTTTCATAGTCAGATGGGTCCAACACATGTTAAAAAGAGGTAATAGAGGAAGATTTCCACCTTATGGCAGTAAGGAAGCAGAGGAGGAAGAGTACTAGAGAGGCATGGGCTAGGGACCATATACGGAACCCAAGGTCACGCCTCCAAGACTCACCTAGACACACTTGGGAGCATGCTCTACGAATTGCTAGGGATTTCTTAGTCCAGTGAAGTTGACAAATAGGATTAATGGTCATAGAAGGGAGCAAGAATTTATATTTTTTATAGAGGAATGAAATATTGCCAGACATGGGTAAGAAATATTTAAGAGGGGAAACATGGAAAATGGAAAAGAGATGAAATTTAATTTGACCTATTTTACAGATTTGCTTAGAGTTAGTTCTTATGGATTTATGCACTAGGGGAAAATAATGTAAAACCCTAAAGGTCAAACATGGCTTAGTGTGTTTTAGGCTTTAGAGTTTACAGATATATCTGGTTTGGGCTGCACAATAACATAAATTCTACATAAAGATGCTGAAGTTTAAGTTAAATAACTTACCCAAGTCTTATGGATCCAGTATGAGAATTTAAACTCACATTTTCTGACTCTCCATAAAGCCCCCTAAAAGAAATCCTTATTATAATAGTCAAATTATAACAAAAATTACAAATAGTAAATTCATGTAATTTTCTCTTTTTATTTTTCTTTCTTAAGCCTTACAATCTTGGGGTTAGTGCCATTTTATTTAACATATTATCTTTGCAAGTGCTATTTTAAATTGAGACAGAGACAGAGACAGAGAAGGAAGAGAAACAGCAAACTTTCTGGCAAAACCCTTAGAAATTCATACGAACACCTTTTCAGTTGCACATAGACTTTTGCTTTTTATTCTAAGTAACGGATTTCTAGGGTGTAAAGCCTATATTTTATTCTTAGCTTTGCCACTGAGTCATTCTCTGCCGTTGGACACCTTGCTTAACATGCTGTAACCTAGTAAGATTTTCATTTCTCAAAACTAGATTATGTTTGGAAACAGAAAACTTCAGTTTCCCTTGTCGTGATGTTCCTCTGTTTTCTCAGAGTACTTGAGATCCTGGGTGTCCTGCTGTGACTTGTTCAAGCATAATTTGTGACAGAAGTAGGACTGAAAGGTTTTTGGATTTGGTCTGAGGAGCTCTTCTGCGGATATCTTTACAGCTGAGGAATGGCTAACCCACCATTTCCTTTTCTATCACCTTGTGTTGGGTCATCCCACAGCAAGGTAATAGGTAAAACCACTGTGCTCCAGGGAGGCAGTAACCCTGATTTTCTATGCAGCAAAGAAAATTTGACTGACAATCTTTACCTGAAATTTGTTTCATAAGTGAGAAAGGGAGTAAAACTGTAGTTTTTCATTTTTATGATTTTTAAATAATTTAGCATCTTTTATGGCTGTTTTCCTATTCATAGTATTTATCCTTTGTGACGAGCCTCCTTGCTTTTTCCTTTATATCCATAGGATGTCTGCACTTAGATAACTGCACTCTGAAAAGCTGTACCAACTTAAACCACAATGACTGGTCTTTAAATTTGACTCTCTTAAGGTTTCTTTCGAATTCCTGATGGACTTCTTAACCAGTTAGTGATCACTGAGTTTTTATTCCTTACTGATTTTAATTGATGTTTTTGTTCTGAAATAAATTTTATCACTATTTGAATATCCAATAAAAGTTTTATTTTGTTGGAATACATGAAAGATTCATTAAAGGACTGAGTGGTTATAACTCATGGTTGTAGCTTAAAAGCATATTTAAAGGTAAATGTTTCAGTTTCATTTCTATGGAAATAAGTCTTTCAGATAGTTTTCTGAGTGACATGTATACATAGATGCACTGAGAATGATAGAAGTATTTTGAAATAGAGATTATTGTGTTTGAGGTACTAATAAACTAGCTGAAGAAATATTACTTTTATATTAAATATTAATAAAAGTTGAAAGTTATATTCATGTAAGAGCTGTCACAAAATAATATATGATTAACTGCCAAATAAGGCAGTTATAAGAAATTAAACATTATTAACTAAGATAGAGAGAATGTGTAAGTCAAGGAGATGAGTCTTGAACTAGACTTCGAATAATTATATGGACATTTGTTAGGAAACTAGAAATATGGGAGCCAGGCAGGTATGTGGGGCGACCTGAATAAAGCAAAGAAGTGACAAAAAAGTGGGTGGATATAAACAAAATTGCCTCTTAGAGAGGAAAGCCTTCCCAGGTCGCTTCGGTAGGATAAACTATGATAGCAAAACAGAAGTTAGAAACAACAAGCCTAAAACAGTTTTATGAAAGAGGAATTGAATGATAAAAATATCATTAGGAGAGGGAATGTAATTTAAAAAGAACATGAGATAACTAGATAAGAGAGATCCACGGAAAGAAATCAGTTCTGAGGAAGTTTCAGTACTCATGTAACAAAATTAAAATACACACAAAACCAGGGAAGATAGGAACATATATTTAATTATCTAGATGTTAAGGAAAGTATCATATAGTAATGCTTCCTAAATACATTCATTTGAGTAAAATAGCTGAAAGGCTAAGTATATCCATAACAGTGGCAAGTAATTTGTTTAAATACAAACTGATCCTTACTAAGCACTTATATTTGTCATTGTGGTAGGCAGCTTCTAAGATTGTCCCTGGTGATCCCTGCCTTCTAGCATGCTGTGGTCTTTTTTTTTTTGCGTGTGAGCTGAAAATAATGACTCTGCTAATGAATACACTTATGGCAAAAGTAATGGGATGTTACTTTCCAGAATAAATTACACAGAAGTTGTGGTTTCCGTCTCATCCTCTTTTATGCTTTTGTTGGTTTGTTCTTAGGGAAACCAGCTGTCATGGGGTAGAAAAATCCATGGGGCAAGGAACTGATGACTAATAGACAACAATGACCTCAACAAGCAATTGAGTTTATGAGTGTACCCTCCCCTAGTGCAAAGCTCGGGTCAACACCTTAACTGTAGCCTTGTGGAAAATCCTGAGCAGGGTCACCAGGCTAAGCCATGCTAGGATTCCTGAACCCACAGAAACTGCAACAGACAACTGACACACATCTCTGCTAATCATTCTTTTACTTTTATTGCTCTTGGTTAAAGATTCAAATAATACAGTGAGCCCTTCACCTACTAATCTGCCATTAGACTGCACTGTTTGCATTTTCACAATGCGTGCTGAGAAATTTGTGTATTCTTTCATCTTTGTCTCTTCCCATTGAGTCTCAATTGCTGGGTATCATGCTATATTCTACTGTCAAAGATACTATTTAGATTTTGTTCTATCATTGTAATTACTCCATCCTGTGCTTATAGATAGTATTTAGAAATAGAAAAGATGATCAGTATATAAAAAATCACAGCTATGTAAATATTGACTGCAAAACTTTAGGTATTCTAAACAAGATGATATGCTACTTCATAAAACCTGTTGTATTTATAAAGGCACACTACTAACAGAAATGAGTCAAAGTGGGAAGAAAAAGTACAAAGGAATATGTATTAGTACCTTACAATTGTTGCCATTTATTCCTTTGAAGCTGCCTTTGCACTTTTAATATTTGGACTTCTGAGTTTTGGCTGTAGCTTACTATAATCATTTCTGATCAGGCAGTGGTAATGGTCTTGAAGTTATTGCCTGTTCATGTGAAAACTTGATCATGGCTGTTTATAATGTCATTATTTTACTTGAGCAATGCATATTGTTTAGCATGCTGAACTTAACTGCCTTCTAAAGTATCATAAGAAAGAATATGCTATGATTCAGCAGTCATACAAATAGCTTTGTGTAGAATAAGATAGGAAAAAAGAGTTATATGTGCTAAGATGTATATACAATAAATCTAGAAGCATGACAATAGTATACACAATTTAAATAAGAAAGCCAAGGGTCATAGTTTATTATAAAAATTTTTAGCAGTTATAGTACATCATCCAATTGACATTTTAATGTCAATGAAACAATTTCAAAATAGGTATATTATAACCTTTACTTTTCACTGAAATTGTTCAGCTTACTCACTTTGGTATTTTTTAAAATAAGGCGTTTCCTTTTTTCTTGACTTTTGGGCAGAATCCTTTAATAGCTTCATTTGCTTCACTGACTTCTGTGACAGGAGTAGCAGATGCTCCACACTTGCTGCCCCCATACCTATTTCTCCTTTCTAGAGTAACAGAAATTTCACCTGGACATAGTTCCAACCTTCCTTGTAGTTATATAAGATATTGTGAGTAGTTTCCAGCTATGTGTCATATGCAATTTTTGGCTTGTGTGTTTAGAATAAAATGAGCTTCTCATTTCTCTTTATTTCTCTTCTCCCTGAGGCTGGTGTATGGATGTGTTAAGGAAGCCACATTTCATAATGCATCTAAGAACAAGAAACAAGGATTGCAAACTAAGTGAAAACAAAATTCCTATCATCTCTGAGCCATCTTAACATTGGATCACTTAGGCTTGCTATTATATGAGAAAAAATATTGTATCTAAATTGAGGTATTTTGAGGGACATCATGACTGCTCATCTTAGCAGATGGTAATCTCACACAGATTTGGAAGGTTAACTTTAAAGAACAGATGTGATATTCCAATGTTTAACTTTACATTGAAGTGATTCTTCCCAAGGATAGAGTTATTGAGCATTGATCACCAAATTACATTTCTTGGCAAATTTTTCAAACTCCACTACTGGATGTAAATAATTTTTAAATTATTTCATATGTGGTATAGACCAAAGAATCACAAGACACATGACAAGCAGGAAGACCCTTGTATTAGTTAAGGTAAATGTGGTAGATAGTGTAACAAAACACCCTGGAAGTTCAAACACCTGATATCAAATTTATTGTGCATGGCACAATATAGCATCTGTCCAGGGGTAAAGACTCTTTCCCTTCTACAATCTCACAATCCTAGGGCAGGGGAATGGGGGTGCCATATCATACTTGGAGAGTATTATAGTCGAGGTTTCCAAGAGAATAGATTTAACACAGAACACATAAATATATATGATTATCTTATAATATCTTAAAATATTTACCTAAGAAGTTAAATGCAGAAGAGTTCAAGAGATCTGTCCATATGCTAGAAATCCAAGGACTCCAACTGAGGCTGGGAACTCATGGTAATGTCCCAAATGAGTTTGTCGAAGGCCTAGAGCCCAGGGCAGTGTCACATGAAAGTCCACATCAATGATCTGCACCAGAAAGGCCTATGCACCAGTGCTGGGAGCTAGAAAGTCTGTGCTAGTGGTTTGAAGGATCTGTACCAGTAGGCTGAGGGATCTGCTCTGGAGCTAAGAAGCAACTCTCAAGATGAAGGTCTAAGCTCCTCCAGTAACAGGAACAGCCAAAATTATGTCAGGAAAACCAGCCACAGCAAAGCTTTTCCTGGGAAATCAGCAGCATGCTGTCTTCTCTTCCAGTTCTCATTTTTTGCCATCCTGGCAACAATTCTGCGGTGGGTCTTCTGTGGCCAAAACCATGCAGACCTAGCAGTTCCTGCTTAGGTTGACCATTAATTAAAACACCACGGGGAATTTTAATGGAAGTGATGCTTCCATTGGTTATAAGAACTGATTATAAGCAATTTCATAAAACATATTACTTATGCATGCATTAAAGGAGCTGAGAAACTGAAGAGGACAGTCAGTCACCTCAGAGATTAGCAAGGGCAGGAAGCTGCTGCCTCTTCCAGCTGGAATGGGTGGTGGTCCCAGAATCTAGGTCATGCTACATAGTGAAAGCTGAAAGGATGGTGGTGCTGTTCAGTGGGAGTTAGAGCCAAGCAGGGAGCGCAGCCACATGTGTAAATATTGTCTTGGTCCATTTCTCCAAATAGTCCTCTAACATATCCTGCTTGAAGTCATTAGCACAGCCTGGGAAAGACAAGCTGCCAAGGTTAGTACCGCTTTCACGCAGAGCTGACCAGGGAAAGGAGCAGATCTGAGAGCAAACAGGCCACACAGCATCACTAGAAGGAAGGCTATGTATGGAATATAGTGTGTATGCCCAGAGGTAAATATTCGTGTTGATCAACCAGGGAAACCTAAGTGAAAGTGAGAAGTTGAGGGCTTCAAAATCAGTTGACAACTCCCTGTTGAAAGGTACCGGATCATAACACAGTTTTTAGAAGCAAGCATTTTAATGTCTAGGTTTGGTCTGTCCAAATCTGGGAGAACTTAGTGTCTATTACAATTAAAATAAATTTGACAGATTTTCAAAGTAAAGTTTTAAAAAGCTAAAAAATTTTGTAAAAAAATACTTTGAAATTATTGTAAAAAATTCTGCAAATATATTGTAAAAAGCTTCCATTTGAGTTAAATGAACTGTATTAAGATTCGTTTTACAGTGAGTGAGATAAAAAAAAGTCTGGACATATTAATTTCTCAAATCCTGAAACATTTCAGAGTCTTACACTCTGGATTCTAGACCTAAAATAGGTTGCTTGTTTACTTTCAGCTAGCAGAAAATCTTCTCTTAATATTTGTTAGAGAATCTAAAATGGAAGACTTCATCCCAGCATTTTTCTAAAGTACTCAGACATTAGACATTCACTATACACTTCCTTTCCCTGACTTTGCTTTCTTATACTCTGTATTAATCTTATTTGACTCTTCTACTTATTCTGCACAGACAACCACTTACGCTTACTTAATAATTATTGACCTCAGTAACTGTTCTGGAACAAGAGATTGTTTAGCTATTAGAAGACTAAAGGGCAATTATAATTTAGTGGCTACTCATTGTAGAGAAGAGGAAAATGTCTGCTCTGTGTTGAATGTTCTATATCAGCAAAGCATATTAAATTCAAGAATTTGGCAAGGGTGTATTAGAAGAATTTCCAGGGAAGTAAAAGAGTTTAACAAATCAATAAAAAATAGAATTCTTTGTGTCTTAAAGAAAGTTATTTGTATTAGTTTATTCGAGACATTTGAAATAACCTTATAATTATTTATAATTTCAGACAACTTGCATGTTTTCTTCTAATTTGGTAGAGATGGATAAATTTTTTTTGAAAGTGATAATGCATCATTGTCTATATTCATCCTGTTTCACCAAATAAAATCCTAGCCAACAGTAATTCATTTTAACTCACACCGTCTCTATGTTATCTGAAGCAAGAAGATGCCATGATAGCTTTAAGACTGCACTCCTGACTCTTTGATTCATATCACAAATATTCCTCCTCATTTTATGGCTATAGAATCTGGATCAAGGTCATACTAACAAAAATTCAGAACATGGATGGCCAACAGTTTCATTTCACCACGATCACTTGTTGATTGGTAGTTACAAGGTGTGTTGGAGAAAGACGTTGAGGCCAGGCCTGTCTCACCAGGATGTAGTATAGGATTAATGTCTTCCTCAAGGATAGAAAAAGAGGAGATTTGTAAATTATATTTCAATACTAGATATATCTTAAATATCTTGAGATGTCTGAGATACCTGGGAATACTTGAACATTCGTGATATCTGAATTTATTTGCAAACAGATGAGACTAACTTATATATGAATACAGATGGTTTTCAAATTAATCAATAAATATGTATTAAATATATAATAACAATTTCTCTACTGTTATAGCTAGTTATAATAGCCTCTCTTTTTCCCTTTACTTCTCTGCAAGAGACTGTAGCTGAGCAGAGTAATTTTCTAGCTCTAGGGAAGGGACTTTGGGTATGAGTACACAAGTGTCCATATATTTTATGATAACGTAATGAAGAATGTGTTGCTTTGCTACTTTATGTGTTTTCGCCTTCAGTCTTCTGAGCTATGACATAGGAAGCAGCAGAAATTGGTACTTAAATAAAAATTGTATTTGCATCTTTTCCAAAGAGACATACATGGTAAAAAAGGAAATGGGTATAATTATAAAAATGTGGCAGTTTAAAAATGAACAATGACAAATATGTGTTTTCAACTTTCTGAGGATTGGAAATATTTTTTATACCATCTGTTTTAATATGAGAATTATGTTTCCTTATTTTAGTGTAAATACTTCTTCAGGTATTTGTTGAACAAATACTATATTCTAAAATGATAGAGCTTTTGTAAACCCAATTTGTGGCTGGAACTATTTTTAATTTGATTGTACTAGAGAGATCAATTTCAAGGTACCTGTGTTTAAGGAAACAGTAAAGACATCTTTAGAATGTTTAAATTGAAATCTTTTTATTTATTGTTCATTGCTTTCTCTTCTACAAGAACTACAATGTACTACTAAGAGTAATGTTGGAGAAAACACTTCTGTTTATTTCTTTTCTTTTTTCTTTTATGGATAATTATTCTACAATCAAATCCACTCATCTTGAATATTTGTTTCAGTTATTTTGACAACTAGTTTTACCACTGTAGCCATCATTAAAATGAGACAGAAAAAATATTCATCTTCACAGAAAGTTTCTGTATATATTGTCCCCATCAGTTCCCTCTCCCAGCTTCCTTCCCCTAACCAGTTACTTGCTGATTTCATTATCTATTGTTTGTTTTGCTTTCCTTGTACTTCTTATGAATACAGCTACCTAATGTACACTCTTTTGGAACTGACTATTTTTAGCTAGTAAAGTGAATTCAAGATTTAACCATGTTGTTATGTGTATCAGTCATATTCTATTCCTTGTTGGTGAGTTGTATTCCATTATGAATATAACAGTTTTTGTATATTCATTCTCCTGTTGATGATTATTTTGATTAGTTTATTATTTGTTTGTTTTACTAGTTTATTATTATTTGATTAGATTATTTTGATTACTATCATAAACAAGATAAATATACTCATTCTTGTAGAAATCTTTTGGTGGACATTTGTTTTCATTTCTCTGGTATAAATATTTATATGTCAAATTTTTACATATGTATTATACGCACATATGAATCATATGTGCGCACACATATACACGTACATTTTACATGCATGTGAAATATATATAATATTTCAAATAAGTATAAATAAAATATCCAGTTTTATTATTTTACATGTCCAACAAACAAAAATAAAACTTCTATTCGCTTCCCATAGTTGACATGTACTGATACAGTTTTAAAAATATAGTCATTTTAGAAGTTTCAAATAGCATCTCTTTGAGATTTTAATTTGCATTTTTGTGATGACTCGTGAGTTTAAATACTTTCACAGTACAGAGCAGACATGTTTTTATTTTTTCAACTACCTATTCAAGTTTTTTTGTTCATTTAAAAAATTAGATTGTTTTTTATTGATTTTTCTTTCCCCATTGATTTGGCTTAACACCTTGGTGGAAAGTAAATTGACTCTATATTTGTGTGTCTATTTCTACACTTTGTATTTTGTTCCATTTTCTACTTTTCATTGTTACGCCAATACCACACTCTTCTCTCTTGATTATTCTAATTCATTAGTGAGTCTTGAAATCGGGTAGGCCAAGTTCTCCAAATGTGGAGAGGCCTTTTATGTTTCCACACATACTTTAGAATCAGCTTGTCAACTTCATGCAAAAGCCTTTTGTAGTATAACTTATCTATTCATTTTATGAATACTTTTTACTGCAATCTTTTATTATAAATAGTTCAATATTCATAAATTTAGTGTTAGCACAGTATATCTTTTATTCTAACCTTTCAGTTTATTCTTGTCTTTGTTTTCACAAAGTATGTTTCTTTTGTTCATAACAGTTTAATCTTGAGTTTTCTCTAGCCTGACACCATTTACCTGGAGTATTTATTTAATTTATA
Organism: Hydrochoerus hydrochaeris; assembly: GCA_004027455.1. Lineage (NCBI taxonomy): Eukaryota > Metazoa > Chordata > Mammalia > Rodentia > Hydrochaeridae > Hydrochoerus > Hydrochoerus hydrochaeris. Next base: position 28,300 of record PVLA01007958.1, on the reverse strand, counting down.
TTTGTAGCAACTGTTGACTTAAATCTCTCATTTTGGTATCATATGGTTCTACATGACCTTGAATTTTAGATGGTTTTTCTAGACATTACACCAGTGATCACTAAGCTAGCACACAATGAAATTTTAAATCTTCACGTGTCTGTGTTTATATAATTTTAAAAATTTTTCTTCTATCATTTGTACTCTTGTTCCTTTATGTTTTACCACTATTAATTTTACAATTGCATGGAGTAGCTTTATTTTTGCTTTCTAGAGGACATATTCCCTAAAATAAATTAAGAAATAATTATATGAATTTCTATTTTAATTGGGCAATATGGGTAAGTGTGAATGTGTATATAAGCATGCATGTGTATATATATGTACAAAAAGATGTATACACAAGCAATAAGTGCTTTTAAAAAACACATATATTTACCTTCTCTGGTACTTTTCCTTTTTCCCTGTAGTCCTAATTCTACCTGTTATCATGTTCTTCAGCATGAAAGACTTTAGTATTTATACAGAAAACGAATGCTATGTTATTTTCAGTGTTATTCTCTGCATGAGAATACTTTTTTTTTTTTTTTTTTTTTTGGAACTGGGGGATCAAACTCATGACCTCACGATTGCCAGGTAGGCACTTTGTGCCGCTGAGCTAAACCACAGCCCGAAAATATTTTTTTTTTGCCTTCAATTTTGAAGACTTTTCCATCTGCCTATCTAATTCTAGGCTTAGACTCTCCCCACCTAGCCCTTTATAGACGTCATTCCCTTTTCTTCTAGCTTTCATTGTTTCTGTAGAGAAGTCAGTTATTATTAACGCTATTTTCCACTTTGTATAATGTTTGTCCTTCAGTTCCTTTTAGATATGATCATTTGTTTTTCATAAATTTGACTACAATGTGACTAGACAGTTTTCTGTCTATTTTACTTCTCTGTCTCTTTTTTTCTGTCTTTCTGTATTTATCTTGCTTAAAACTCACTACATTATGTGAATCTGTGGTTTGATGTTTTCATCAGCTTTGGAAGATTGACAGCCATCACTTCTAGTAGTTTGTATTCTCCATTCTTTATGTTTTTCTTGGTAGTCTTCTTACATATATATTAGAATATTGATATTATTCCATACATGATGGATATTCTGTTCTTTTTAGTTTAACTTGCTTTTTATTTTCTCCTTGTGTCTATCTGGATACTTTCATAATAATGTCTTTTTATCTGTCCAGTATTTTCTAAGTCTATCCAGTAGAATGATTTCTTTTATCATACTTTTCACATGCAACTTTCTCTTTAGAGCTTTCCATGCCCACCATGACTGGTGAAATTTCCTAATTCTCCACGCTAATAATTCACCATTTTTACAATATTCTTTTACTTTTTTTGACATGGTTATTTTAAATTTTCTGTTGGATAATTGGTTTCTGGATTGTATTTATAGATTATATTCTCTTATCTACTGTTCACGTATTTTTTTCTTAGTTTTTCTTGCATTTTTTCACTGAGGTTTTAAAAATTATTTTATTCAAAGAGAGAAAAGTAAACGAAAATAAAAACAGTGATACAGAGTTTCAAAACAGGATAATAAGAAATTAATAACAGTTAATATGTTGTATATTGTCTTCAAAGTAATTGCTCAGGTTACAAGACATAAATATGTAAAATTATTCAACCAATATAAGCACAAACTGATTTCTTCAATGAGCTAAAAGAAATTAGTAGTATAATTATGTTAGCTATCATATTATAAAATATTTTATATAATATAGGAACTAAATAATATTTTCTTCATTTTTTTCAAGCCATTCATAGCAGAGGCTGAGACAAAGATGTAACTGTTAATTTAGTTTTCCACTGTCTTCAAATGCTTTGAGGATTGAATCATGACTTTCTTTGACAGGACTTCAAATTAGAGGACTTCTAGGATTCCAGAGACCTGGTTAGGCTTCAGAGCTGAGCTAATAGCTTGTGAAACTATATGATAAGTCTCCTTACTTGCCAAGTTTTGGAGTTTCTGGAAAGTCTGTCCTTGCTTTCAAGCCCATTTTCTGACCCATGCAAGCCCATTTTCAGAAGTATTATCTGTCTTCCAGCCATCAGTGGGCTGTGGGTCTGTACTTCAGGAAGACATAGAATGCTTTGAAGAAGTTTTACTTTAGGCTTTCTAACTAACCATCATACTTTGGTAGTTGAACACCAAATAACAATTCCATTTGTGTAAGTGTGTGTGTGTGTGTGTGTGTGTGTGTGTGTGTGCAGGTGATGTGTCTGATTCCTCCAATTTCTCTCAGATGATAAAATTGAACCAACTTGCTTCCCTTCTTCAACAAAACCTAATACAAAGGCTACATGTGCTTGAATGAAATGCATAGCACATTGGGGCTATCTCTTAGAGCTCATTCTTTGGGGCCATCTCCCTACTTTTGGTGTATTACTTCTCACAGTTGGTGAGTTCCCACTAAGAAGAATTAGCAGATAGGTATATATAGAGACCCTTTTTCCATCTTCCTTGTGGTCCAGGAAGTTTATATTTGCAATCCCATAGAAACTTTATTGGAATTCTTGTGAGAATAAGGGTATTAAAGACATGTTTATAGCTAATGGCAGCCAGGGGTTCCTGGGTCCAATCCAAATGAGGGTTCACAGAACAAAGACCTTGATCCAGGGTTTAACCCAGATTTTATTAATTTGTGAAGAAGGGAGTGACTAAAGGATGAGTGACTGTAAGAATGGCAGGAATTATGTGAGTACTGTGAGCTGGGATAACTATCAGGCTAGAAAGCACCTCTGCAATATGCAGTGAGAAGGATATGCAGAAAGACCAATATGCATAGCACAATTCAGATAGTATTTAATATTTAGAAGGCTGGCGATTCAGTTCTGATGTGCAAACTTTTTCTTCCCTGGGAAGTCATAGCTTGTTCTCTCAAAGCACAAACACAGTTGACAGCCCTGGGGTTGTGTGGCTCTGCCATCACACTGGGCTCAGTCATTTAGAGGGAGACACTGAGCAGGGAAATAGGACTGTGGCCTGGTTTCAAAGATTATGCATCAGTACTTCAGCTATCCGTATTTTACATTTCTTAGAGTCAATTGAAGGCTAAAGGAAATGGCTTATCCAGCTCTATATGTATCAGTACATGGAGACAGGGCCAGGTTAGCCAAAGTGGAAGTAATTGCTCTTTATTCAAGGAGAACCAGACAGGTGGTCCTCTACAGGTATATATGTGGGTAGAATTCCTCCAAAGTATGGTCTACCATGCCAACTGACATGTGGTGCTTACCAATTACTAAAGTCTGTATTGATATCTTCTTTTCTTCCCTACCTCATACTCATGACATACTGCCTTTCTCAGTATTGTCCCTGTTCTATGAAGGACTTGGTACTTTCTGAATATTAACTTGTTTAGGTTTCATACTTTTAAAAGTATGATTTTTGTAATTTATCTGTCTTTTTGTAACTTATTTGGTTTACCAAACTTAGAACCTCATGTATATTAGGTACTCCCAATGAACTATATTTTTAGCCTGTATTATAGTATAATAAATCTAAAATGCCTGCCTTTATGCATGTCCTCGTTACTTTTCTTGCTTCTGAAACAAAATAACTAACACTCAAAATTAAAGGAGAAAATTATTTATTTACTTAGCTCATAGTTTGTAGAGGTTTCAGTTCATAGTGGGCTGGCTCCAAGGCAGGGTGGCATGGCAGAGGAGCATCATTGTGGAGGAACAGTCATGGCACACAGCAGGCAGCCCTCTTCTGGTCCTTTGTATTCTACCCAGGTTACACACTCCCAGGGCATGTAACACTTACACCTAGCGAGAGCTGTCCTGTTTTCCACTCTCAGAACTATTCTGAACCAATCAGTGGACTAATTTAGTAATCACTCACTTAATCCCAGCATCATACATTCTAGATCCAGCCACCTCTGAAAAGTCCCCCCATGCCTGCATGAGACTTTGGGGGGGGACATCTAGATGCAAACCGTAAGAATGAGTGACACCTCTGGCATAGGTGAAAATGATAGGGATAACATTGGAGTCAAACAATTCCAAATCTTTTTTCACAGAAAGTGTTTGCAGAAAATTAAACTTTTGCTTTTGTTTTCTACATTTAACAAAATGGATTTTGTAGTAGTTAAAACATGAAGGATGCAGGAGCAGAACAACTCCAGTGGCTCCTTCTAGTTTCTTGAAATTCAGATTCAGAAACACTTGACAGAAATATTTTGGTGCCCTGAGCCGGTAATGGTGTATGTAGAAACCCAATTTTCACTGACTCTTCCAAAAGTGATTTTTTCCCTCTGTATTTTGTTTCATGCTTCCCTAACTTACAAGAAACATTTTTGATACTTAACACTAATAATTTCATCGATTGCACTTATTTGACTTTTCAAACTAAGGTTACTTTCCATATTAAAGTGCATACTTTTTTCAGAAATTGCATAATGTGATTAGATTATTAATCTTTTTATTTAGAAATCTTAATAATCTAAATAATTTTAAATAAATCTAAATAATCTTAATAAATCTAAATAATTTCTCTTATTGTTTCCTTTTAAATCAGTGTTTTGTTTCATTGCTTTCATGATTACTTTAGAAAAATTCAAATGATTTATATATTTTCTCTAGTGTATTTATCCAGATATACTGAAACATAATACTGTAAACATATACATCCTTCAATAGATTACCTTTATTAGCGTAAAGCTTTTTATGCTACTTAATATAATTTACACCCCAAAATAGAAACAGTTTCAAAACTTGTTTTTCTTACTCACTATTCATATGCTCAAATATATATTGATAGACTATCTTTCTTTCTGTTGAAGGAATTGTCATATTTATAACTTCGATAGATCATCATGGAAATTTGGTCAGGAACCTTGTCCTGATTGAATTCTGCCTGAACAAGGATTAAGTAGCAATTTGACACATACTTATTTTCCTTTGGTGTATATAAATCTCTTATTCTTGGAATAAAGAATAGATGTCTCCTTTCTTTATTTTATTTTTAAGCATTCACTTGCAAAATTTTCAGAGTAATTCCCATTTCTAAAATATCCTTTATTGGCTTTATATTGATGAATATTCTTGACATAATGGAAAATGAAATTGCATGGAAAAGTGATGAACTGCTCTTTCTTTCTTTCTTTCTTTCTTTCTTTTTTTTTTATACCATGGGTATAGTTTAGTCCAATTGTCCAATGTTGTACGGGACCCAATGGACACTGCTCTATAGCTGACTTACACTTCTGAGTTAGTTAAGTACAGATGGGGATTGAAATACTGTGTAACATTGCAAAACATATTGGACAGCGTAAATCAGATGTGAAAGTCCTAGTTAGCTCGAACTTGAAACAATATGGACAGACTTATCTAAGTTTTTGGAATTGGCTTGTCATTCAACAGATAGTTTTTCAAGATTGAAAATAATATATAACCCTGGACAATAGAGTTACTTTTCCTGGTCTTGCAATTTAGATATACCTGCACAAGACAAATACATGCAAAAATATAAAGCACATATAAAAAGGGAATAATTCTGTCACTTGAGATCTGCCACCCATCTCAGGTTACAACAAAATCAGTATTCTAAAACATCTATTCAGTGATCAACTTCACTCAGAAGCTAGGGGAAAGCTTCATGGCTTTCACCTTATATTACAGAAATCACAGGACTCTTCATCCAAGTGTGGTGAAGGTTTGAAGGTTATGCCTTCAGTAGAATTAGAAAGTGACACTTCTTTCTAGTACAGGGAGAATTTGAGAAGCAGAAGAGCTTCATTGGGAGAAAAAACACCTTAACTGACCTGTCAAATCCTTCCTTCCTGATAACATGACTGGAATATATTTTGCAATATAATGAAGTACTATTTCTTTCTGCTTATGGTTATGGAGGTACAAATGAAATAATATAAAATTTAGACCAGTGGCTGATGATGGCTGAGAGCATTTTTATAGTAAGAAATCATATATAGCAATACTGAAACTCACATGTGTGTAGGTCTAGAGGTAATTTAGGTGAGATGTAGAACCAGATTTTAACAGTGATGAAGTAGTCTTGGAATGGAGAATGGAGAATCATAGTGGTTTTATAAAAAGCAATAATTTATCTAAATTTTCAGAAAATTAAATTAAAATATAGATATTGTATATATATATATATGATGGAATTTCTACATTTTTGAAAGTAAATGAATCATCTTTAATTATTTAGATCAGGCACATCAATAGAACATAAATTATGTTAAATTATAGCCATAACAATAAAAATCAGCTCTTCTGTTGTAATGAGACCAAGGAAAATAACCATGATAAGATAATATAGGTAAACTGATAAATTATGTATATTTGTTTTTTTACAACTCCTAACATTACCAGCTAACCAAGGAACATACTTAATCATTTTTGATATTGTTTTAAAACTTTCAGTTGTATAAAAGCTGTAGTTGAACAACTATTTTTCAAGTTTTTATATATAAAGGCACACTTTTCAAAATCATTGAAAAGTATAATTTACCTAATAATTTATTCACTTGATCTATGCAATTTAAATATTTAAATGTTTAGGCTAAATATTTAATATGAAGTTTTAAATATTTAATTATAATATGTAAGTCTCGTATGACTTCTGGACCCATAAAGGGATAAAACAACTCTGAATTTCAAAAAAGTTGAATATAGACTGCTTATTTAATATTAAAGGATAATCATTAATTTCTATAGGCATGACAGTATTATCATGGAATAACAGCTGTATGTTGTAGATATACTTACATAATTATTTAGCAATTAAAGAATCATATGTTAAAACTTTGCTTTAAAATATAGTCAAGGAAAGCACAGAATTTTTTCTTATCTTTGTGGAACTGTGCATTTGAGAAGAAAAGCAGTATTTATGCTCCATCTGTAAATTAAGGTTTGGCCAAAAAAGTCTGTTATTTGATTTGATCAAGAATTTATTTGTATCTCTGTCTCAAAATGTGGTTGGAAATAGTTTTAAAATTTCTTGAGATATTAGAGCATACAATTAAAAGCTACATGCTGTAAAATATCACATTTTTTCTAGCTTTCTGACATTATCCACATTATTTAGCCATCTGAAATTTTAAATTTCTTATTTTTAGAAATGTTAGTAATACCACTAACACTGCTCTCCTAGCATTAGAGTGAAGATTAAACAAGTAATGCATTTCCTTTAACTCAATGCTTGACACAAAACAAGCACTTAGTAAGATGACAGCTATTTAGAAATATCAACCAGCATTGGTTTTGAAATGCAAGATTATTTAGATATGAAAGCAGTTGCTTTCCTTTATTTATGAAAATAGATTATTAGTAATATTTGTAAGGCAATTTTTATCCTGAGATTTCAGTTCATTGTAATTCTAGTTAAAGTGCATCTTTTTTTCGCTTCTACTACTAGTTCTTAATAGGAAAGTATACATTTCTAATTTGGAGATAGTGTAGCTGAGAAAAGTTTTGATTCTTTCATAGGATGTTTGTAGTTGGTAAGATGAAGTAGGTGGTAGTAAGAAAAAATAGGTAAGCAAGAAGGTAAAGAGGAAGAAAAAGAGACAAATGAGGAAGAGAAAATAAAGGATAAGTATTAACAGTTAAAAAATACTGCTGCTTTTCATTTAAAAATTATAAACAATAGGATAAAATGTTATAATTTTTAAATGAAAAACTTCAAGCTACATATTGTAAGTCATTTTTAGTATGAGATGGAAATATATATATATGAGAAAGTTGGATGACAGAATTAGAAGATATCTGTAAGAACTAATAGTGATTTTTTTTTGCTGTTCATCATCTTGGAATTTTTTTCCCCTCTGGTACCACTTAAGAGTTAGAAATAATTAGATGTTACATGTATAGGTATTATACATGAGTGCCAATTAGTGAACAGACTGACAGGTATTATGATTTTCTGGGGATGGTATAATATCTCAGATAACAAAAATACTCCAAATACTTTTAGAAAAAATTACAATGGATCTTAGCTGCTAATTTTTTGAATGCTTATTGGCAAAAACTCTTGGATCGTCATTCCTGCAACACTTCCCCTCAGATAGCATGAGGTGCTTCAGAGCTAATACAGAGATGACTAGTACATTTAAGTATGTTCAACTTAGTTTAAAAGCTAAAATTATGTACGTTGTGTTGTTTGTTCTGAATTAAAACCTTGGAGTTGAGCACAATTCTCTGCACTTCACATTTCAACACGGCAGATTCTTTACATCAAAGCTGTTTCTCCTTTGCAGTTTCTCAAGGATACTGCAGCCTTTTTTTCTCTCATGCTGATAGTACAGTCCAGTTCCAATTTTGGTGTAAAGAGAAGGAGAAAATGCTACCAAACAAGAGAGCAGAACTGTATGACCAAGTGCCTGTGAGAGCCAGTTATACAGCAAGGTTCTCTTCCAGGAGGGTGAGGGTAGAAGTAGGCATGGGGCTCAAACCTTAACTCTGACCTTCTGTGGCAGGTTTGCTGGTTAACCAGTAGCAGAGAGGAGGTCTTGAGTTAAGTAACACTAGCTTTTCTCTCTGGGAACTGAAACTGTAAAGATGGAATACTCACAGCACTTTATAGGGAGAAATATATTAGAGGCACTAAAGAATTACTCCTGAGACCCATGAGATTTGAGCATGTTGACATCCATTTCGGTGATGCACAGTTTATGGTGCCATGCATATAGTTTTATTTTGGAAGATCACTGGCTGTGTGTGCTGCCAATACAAGTTCATCTCCAAGCAAAATGGAAAGCAAATATTCTTTTATTAAAAGAATCGATTGTTCCTATGCAGGTTGCCCCAAGTATGCCAGATAGGTACAGGAACAGGGGAAATCACTGACAAGGTGGAAGTCTGTAGCTCAAAATGAGGAAGTGAAAAAGAAAACAATAACGATAGTGGAATGTACAGAAAACTTTTCGCCAACCGTGGGAATTTTACCTCGGTGACAGGATTTCCTCAAATCTTGCGCCAAAGGTTGAAGAAGTCACGTTCTGTTCTAATACACAGAGGAAGACTTACAGGCTTCGTTAAATAGGAAGAATTAGGTCGATGTACTGGCAGGAAAATATTTACCATGAAACATTTCTAGGATGAGCTAGGAGACAGCTGAAGCTGGGTTAGATATAACTCTAAAGGAGGTTTTCATTCCATATAGAGCAGCAGGAAAACCAGACTGAGTAGGACACAGAGCCAATCTCTCTTCGCATCAATTCTCCTAAGTGCTTTTAGCAGGTGCATTAAAAGTACAATTGGATATTATCTGAACTCTAGCTCAGACAATTTCTCCAGGCTTACCTTTCTTTCATACACTGTACACTTTTCCATTCATCTGTTCAAGTTCTATTTGTCTCTGAGGCACTTAGAAAAAGGCCGTGGTCTCTTCTATTTCACTTTATGTTGCTTGAAAGAGGCATCCTTATTTCAGAGAGAAGACTGAGCAGCTGTGTAATACATGTCCTATGGTAAATGACTCCTAGTTCTCAATGATCTAGAATGAGGTTAAGGTTCTAAACTTCTGGGCAGAGAAGCCCTGTTGTTTGGAACATTACTGATTGGACTCAGCTTCCTCTTCTGACATTCAGATGATCACTGAAAATGGAAATTCACGGTAAGTAAGTGCCATTACAGAGTCACAAACTGAGTGCTGTAGAAACCCAATGGATGGAATTAATGACTAGATTGTCCTTATTAAGGCCTCTGGAAAAAAATCTCACCATAGCTGTCTTACCTTGTTTTTATAGGATACCACAGAGTGTATAAGTTATGAACAATAGAAGTTTATGTGGCTCATGCTTATAATTTTGGCTAGGAAGTCCAAAATCAAGAGTCTACAACATGTGGTGAGAAACTTTTTTCTGTGTTGTAACATGACTGGTAAGGAAGAAAACAGGAGAGGAGAGAGAGAGAGAGAGAGAGAGAGAGAGAGAGAGAGAGAGAGATGGGAGAATGGGAGGAAGTAGATGAAGAAGGAAGAGGAGGAGGAGATGAAGAAGAAGAAAAGGAAGGGGAAGGTGAAGAGAAGAGAGGAGAGAGAGAGAGACAGAGACAGAGAAAGACAGATGCAGAGAGACAAACAGGGGGAGGGAAGGAAGGAGGGAGGAAGGGGAACTCCTGTATAACTGATCACTCCAGCGGTAACAGCACCAATCCACTCATGAAGGCAAAGCCCTCATGCTCGATCAACCCTTAACTAGCTCCCCTTAGTACCATCACAGTGGCTGCTACAACTGAGTTTGGAAAGGACATTCAAGCCACTGCGATATCCGATGGGAAGCTGGGGGAAAGGTGCGTGAAATGAAGTTTTGTATCTATCTAGACAGCTATACCCAAAGTTACAGTCACTCATGTTAATCAGTGAAGTCCTTCATGGAATGAAGTGAAATCCTGAACCGCAGATCTCATAGGAAGCAGCACAGAAATGAAACAGGTGGTAACGCTGGCCAGGGTGGACAGTCACAGTGTAGGAGCAGCAGCAGCTACTACTCATCTGATACCTGAAGTAAACTATAGTTTTGGATATGTTATCTGAGTTAAATCTCTCAAGAATCTGTGAGCTGGATTAGCCCTATTTTAGGAGTTCAAGAAGGTGAATTGCCTTGCTCTAGATCTGCATATGTAGTATGGCGGAGCCAGGATTTTACCTCCAGTTGGTCCCTGTGTCAGACCACTGTCCTAGTGACATTCTCGTTACTGAGATACAATACCCAGCACTCACAATTTATTTTGGCTCTCCATTTGTAGAGGTTTCTGTCCATAGTCAGCTGGTTTCAAGGTAGGATGGAACGACAGAGGGGCATGGCAGAGAAGAAAAATAGCTCATGGAATAGCAGTGGGAAGGAGAAGAGAGAGACAGAGAGAGACAGATACACAGAGAGACAGAAGAAGAAAAGGAAGGGGAAGAGAAGAGAGAGACAGAGAGAGAGAGAAAGGGGATAGGGGAGTGGGAGAAAGTTTATGTGGCTCTGTCTGAGAGACAGTCAGAGAGAGAGAGAGAGAGAGAGAGAGAGAGAGAGAGAGAGAGAGAGAGAGAGAGAGAGAGAGAGAGAAAACATTCCAGGTCACACCTCCAGTGACCTGACTAACTTCTTCCATTCAGGGACTGCTTCCCAAATGACATTTAACTATAAACTCATCAGCAGACTAATCCACCGATAAGTATCACCATTCCATGATCCTCTCACCTCCCAAAAATCCACTTGTGTGCACATACGGTTTGGGGGAAACATCTAGATTTAAACCATAGCAACCACTTTACTTCTGTTAATTCATCTCATTCTCACAACTGAAAGAGTTAAACTCTATCATTACCTTCTTTTTATGAACAAGGAAATTGAGGCTACTCTGGCTGTAGAGTTTGGATAGCTATTCAATTATACTGTTAATCTTAATAACAAGAGATAACTATTTGATTTTCCTAGTACTAAAAGCTTGTTTAGAATAGAAATTTCAGGCTTAAAAAAAACACTCATGATTTATTATTTTGTGAACAACAATAGAGAAGTCTTGGGTTGCAGCTCTGTTTTATCATTTATTAGCTATATGCCCTTGGGCAAGTACTTTAAACTCTCAGTATCTCAGTTTCATTATCTATAAAGTGTAGAAAGTAATATTAGCTTCCATATCTCTTACAGCGTTAGAATGAGAAAATGCAACAAAGTACATAGGATTGATCTGAAACTGTGTATTATGCAGATGTATGCTTTTGTTTTTGTTATTATTTTGAAAACACAACTGGTAGAAAAAAAACGATATCCTCTAAATGATGCAATAGAAGAGTTATTTTATGCTTATATGAATTAAAATTATTTAGAAGCATGATTTTAAAAATCAAAGGAAGTAGAAATTTGTTTTCACAATGGAACTGAAAATTAAACCACTTAAAGGTCAAACATAATAGGATAACACATGGACCTGAAGTACAGGTGTTTCCTAAAAATTCATGGGGTTTTTATTTCTTTAATCAGAGAAAGAAAATAAAGCTCGTAAACAAGACAAAATGTATATATCAAAGGAACACAGAAATCTCTTACTAGACAAGTATATAAGTATCATGTATTTGTTAAAATCTTTTCTTTTGGGTCTCTAAAATGAGCATAAATTTATTTGCTTACCGATTGGCAAATCTGCTCATATATATAAAAAATATATCAGTATATATTTGATATATATTATCAAAATACAGTATGACTTACAGATAATAACTACAATTAATACAATTTCCTCTTCCTCTAAATTAAAGAATATAGTGAAAATTAAATGAATAGTAATTTAATTCCTATAGCAGATTTTTAAATGTACAATTTAAATAAAATTTGAATTTGAACTATGTGATTTCTTCCTTCATAAAATATAAGATCTTTGTCTAGGTTTAATACTGAGAGAGAATTATTGACCTTTTTCATGTTTAATTTTATGCTTATACCCAAACAGAGTGTGACAGGCTTAATTCTTAGAATTGATAAGGTCTTATGGATGCTTTTATTTTCAGCAGTTTTAAAACTAGACCTTTTCTTTCTATAGATGAAAGGAATTTCAAATATTGGCTAGCAAACAGAAGGTCTGCTGTATTCGTTCCTGTTATGAAGGAATGAGAAATCTATGTAAAATTGATTATACGTGTCATTTTTTGAAGCTGTAACCCCACTGGGTCAATCTCAGAGTAATTTTTCCTACACAGGCCCAGAGTCCAAATAAGAATTTCATTGTTTCTTCATTTCTCAGGAAGAATATAAGAAAAGGAGCCATGTTTCACAGAAATCTTGTAAAAATTCCAAGCTGTCTCCTATCCTCAGAGACCCCCATGTCTCTAAGGTATTTATCTCATGGGCTATTTGATGGATAAGTGAGATTTATTAGACTGGCTCATTGTAAGCATCTAATAAATACTAACTAAATTCAATATTGGCCTAGAGAACTCTTTCCTCTCATTTATCATTTTCTACCCCATTTTTCCACTTCTTTCCTTCCCTACCCCTATCATTCAGACTTCCCACTGACTTAGTTTGTTCCAGCCTGTGCCTTCAGTTAGAGCCTGCTAAAGAACACATTTCTACTCCTATCATGTCTCTACTGGCAGAGTTATCACCTTTCCATGCCTTAATTTTCCTTCCAATTCTGATGTGCTGAAAGCCAAAATATAAATCTAAGCTATAGAAACTTTTGAGGTCCAGGAACCAAGTAGGTGAAAAGAAGGCAGGGCACTCACTATACAGAAAGAAACTAGTGGAAAACATAGATAATTCAGTAGTTGAAGTTAATTTTTTCCTAGTCAAGTGGGTTAGGAGGAGGACATTCACATTTGTAGAGAGGTAGATATTATGGTCACCATTCTTGTGACATAGATCAGGGAATCATGTGGCAAAAAATCATGCATCTGGTTGTTAGCTAAAAAAATTGCTTCTAAAGTCCTTATTATCACCAATTAAATGCACTGATTCTACCTGAGGACAAGGATTCTACCCAAGGACAAGGATCATTGGAAAGAAGCCTGGAATTTAGTTTCTGAGCTTTCACCAAGGAGCATTCCAAACATTTTTGTTGAGTGGCAACTGTGTGTCAAATATTATTTTAGGTACTGACATGAAATGGTTTATAATCTCACCAAAATTTATACTCTAAAAGGTAGGATAACAAAGGAAGAAAAGAAACAGGAAAAAAAATTGTAGGAGCTATAATATTCTACCCAGCCATAGACTGAGTGATTAGAAACCTATCTTGAGATGAGAAGTCTGGATTTTGTTTCAAATGTATTGGGATTTTACTTCTTTCTTTTAGAAGGACAATTAAGTTCCTAATGTAACTATGTGATCATGTTTCCTTACTGGGCAAAGAATCAGAGACTTATGCTGTGAATAAGTTGCAGAAGGAAGGTCGGGGTTTTTGACAATAGGCAGATGGGAATTTTGGTGCTCTACTGAAAGTAAATTTACTCAATAAAAATCTATTTAGTAAATTAAAACTCTACAACCTCTGTCTTCTCAGCAGCCACCCATGCATACATCTCCTTCTTTATCCATGTACCATCCTCCCACAAGAGATTAGCAGATTTTCCCTGCAGAAACAGATACTAACTATAGCGGTTCCCCCAGTAAGATGGCCAGGCTCCGTGACATTATCCTAGAATGAAGCCTGCCAGTTCCCAAGGTTGTCTGTAAGTACAGTGACTCTTTATCCATCACACAAGATAAAACCTAAAATTTTAAAAAGAAGACTAACTTAATTTATTATCTTAAAATATATAAAGTATGAAAAGAATTATTTTAAATTATTTGAAAATAGTTGCCCCAAAAGATGGAAATTAAGAGATTGCAAAAAGGCTTAAATTCATTAAAAATGTTTGTAAGAAACTGACTTTTACCACTTGTACATGTATCACTTTGCTAAACATAAAATTAAGTCCAAAGGCTGAGACATTATTAAAATGTGCCCAAATTTATATAGAAGAGACTGTGGATACAATAACATGCAGGATCTACAAAAATTCACTGAAAGAACTAGTCATACCCAACTTCAATTAAGATTTGCAACCAAGGAGCAGGTTGGAAAAAGGAATTGGTAGATGGAAAATTATTAGAACAAGACACAATGCACAATGGTAGAAGGAATTCTTGCTAGATTGACTGTGATGGTTAATTTTATGTGTTGATTTGACTGGACCATAGGATGACCAGATATTTGGTTAATTCTCATTCCTGATGCTTTTGAGAGTATTTCTGGATGAGATTAACATTTGAATTAGTAGAATAATGAAGCAGATTTTCTCTCCAAAAAGGTAGACCTTATCTAATCCATGCAGGCTTGAAGGAAATAAAAGGGTTGAGAAAAAAAGAGTACTTTAGACTGACTATGTTTAAGCTGCAATATTCATCTCATCCTATCTTTGGATTTGGATTTGGATTTGTCTAATCTCCTCGGCTCCCAAGAATTCAGACACCAATTGTTCTCCTGGATTTCTGCCATAGTTTTGCTCCATCAGGGGCTCCTGCTATGATGTGCTGCCACAGGCCCAAAACAATGAGGCCAACCCATCCTAGCCTGAAACTGCTAGGACTGGAAGCCAACATAAACCATTTCCCTTTACAAACTGGTCACCTTGGGAATTTCTTACTTCAATAGAATGTGAATAGATAGTTTCCAACTGTACATCTGAGATTCTTGTGTCCTTTATTATTGTGTATATATTTGGATAAGTAAGTTGATTCTGTTTCTCTATAGATTCCAGACTAACATAACTGACCTAACAGAATTCATGTTCAGCTGTAATCAGACATCAAGTGAAGGGATTCTCTCTAAATTGACTGCCTAGAGTTCTTGCTAAAATGTGGTGATGTAGGTCTGTTAAACATACAGGCCAATGTCGGGGCTTGGTTAACAAGGTTTAGAGAACAAAAACAGACTCAAATTTAATTGAGAAGAGAGTGACAGTGGTTAATTTGTGTCAACTTGATTGGGCAAATGAAAGTCCAGTAAAATACTACATCTTGGAATATCAGTGGAGGAAGATTTGTATTTGAAACAATATACAGAGAAAAAGGAGATCTATCCCTATCAACATAGGCAATCATCATCTAATTAACTGAAAAACCAAATAGAACTCTGTCTCTCTTTGAGCTGGGACATCTATCTTCTGCCTTCTCCTTAATTCTCTCCTTATAGACTAGGAGGTACACCGTCAACTCCCCTTGTCAGCATGCATGCAGATTTGGACCAACTCCATATCCCAACCATCTTTCCTGATTCTCCAGTTTGCAGATAGCATATCACAGAGTGTTTTGGCCTCTACAATTTCATGAAGGAATTCACTAATAAGTCTTTCCTTGCATCTCTCTATAGGTCCTCCTGACTCTGTTTTCCTGAGAAACCTTAGCAATATGCATCTTTATCAGTCATTTCTCTTCAAGGAAAGAGGAGACCTGGTTCTTTGTTTTGAAAAATATAAGTAAGTATCTCCTTCAGTTGACCTTTGTTTCCTTACTCAACCACTTTGCCACCTGTTGAGACCTGGTGACAGGGTGGCCAGCAGTGTCTAGATGTTGGCTGAAGCACCTCAGTCCGTTGCCACCCTGCAGACACTCTGGTCACAAAGGATGCTCACTGATCGGCTTCAACTCTTGGGCTTTAACATATAATTTAAAATCCTTTGAGATTTGATCAACCAGGTTAGTTGCCAGTGACTCCCCATCATGCGAGTGAAAAAAACACAAACGTTAATTTAGAGTAGCTGGATCCTGGAGGAAACTAGAAGAATTGAGAATTTGGTAAGAACTGACAAAATGTACAAGATGGCAATACGCAGTCTATAGGTAGGCAATAAAATCCTCTAAGACAATGAATATAATTGCAATGCTAATAATACACTTGGGATATAGTTTTCTAATAGTTTTCCATTGAAATTAATTTTTGACATGTAATCGCTTCTTTTTTTTATTTTTGTGTACAAAGTAAGTCCAATCTCATTAGATTTTGTCTAATTACTAACATAAATGTAGCAAAAATGGTAATTGATAACAGAGCTCTTTTAGTTTGCTTTGCTAGCAGTTTTCATAAGGAATCTCAGATTTGACTTTTAAAGGTCGCTCGAGGCTGGAAATTCAAACCAATATTTTTCTTTTAACAAGGAATTGAGCTCAGGACTTTGCATTTGTTAGGCAGATGCTGTGCTGCTGAACTATATCCCCAGCCAAACCAATAATTTTCTACCAGAATTTATAGCAATATCTAAAGATCTGAGTCATTTCCTCTTTTCTCTAGGTCCCTAGTTAGTTTCAGTAGTCTTGGGCTTTGCAGGAAGAGACTTTCCTTACTTGTTTGTGAGGCTGGGAACCCTGTCAGTCAGGTACCAACCCGATTTTCTAAGAAGGTTTTATAAGTATTCAGCTTATAAAATCATAAAACCAACTTTTGTTTCTTAAAATTATGTGGTCATAGCTGATTCTATGCATTACTTTCAAATATGACATTCCAAAGTCTTAGCTATATAAACCATTTTTCCAATTACGCCCTGTTACAAAAAGGACAGATTTTTATTGAACTTATGTAAATGAGTATATTGCTGTAGAAACACAAATACACTTATTTGCATAGGTTCAATAAGATTTTATAAATTCTAGAAGGGTCAGGGAGGGAGTAACAAATGAATGTTCTAATTCTGTTTATAAAATTGCAGTCTATTAATTTGTTACGATATCTAGAAATCAAATCTAGAAAATAGGACACTGAAACAGGCAAATGCAGTAATACAAATTGACTCGTTTATTCCCACTTTCTATTTGTTACTTGAATTTTTTTTCCTGGCAGATGGAATGAGTTGTTTATCTGCTCCATTAGAGGAATCACACTTTTTACCAGCACTTGTGAAGGTGACTTTCAGGATTTTCCGATTGTCCTGATAGTTATTCTAAAAGAATCTGTGGACTAGATTTTAGATGACAGACTGAAGAGCATCAGACAACTATCTGGATAAACCAAGCTCTATCTGAGTGGATAAAGTATCTGGCCTGTTTTCGATAAGCTTTTTTCTTTTCTTCTTAGTCTCAAGGGGTTGTTTAAGCTTTTCTGAGTCCCTGTGAACACCTCATAGGTGCACACAGCTCAAGTTTTGGCAACTGTAGAGAATTCAGGGGCTGAAATAGGAAGAGGAAAGTTTGGCAGAGGTGAACAGAGGGATGGAGACAGGAAGGGGCTTTAGCGGATCTATGAAGGATTCCAGGGAACCAAGGGGAAAAACTCACAAGTGGTGAAAAGAGGAAGTACAGAAGGATGGGGAAGGGAGATGTCTTAGAGGCCATCTTAACTTTCTCAAAGATGCCTCTGAAGTTCCAAACTATCCTTTAAAAAGTCTTGGCAACAAGGAAGGAATGAGTTAGCCACATGACGGTGGAGCATACAGCTAACAGAGATTCTAGAAAGAGAAAATATTTTCCATTGACCGTGAAACTCCTGTGTCCTTAACTAGTAGTACTTTGGAAATAAGTCTGGGAGTTGTAGCACAGTCTCTGTAGACAGCCGAGGTCCTAAAACAGAGAAACCCAAGACTCTAACCTCAGCTTGTTTTGAATGGGATTCAGAACTCAGTTCCTAAGAGAAAGACTCACACAAAGTCAAGTAAAACAATTCCAACCCAGGAGCCTGGCAGTGAATTCTTGAAACAGGAGCCAAAATTTCTGTGTAACAATTCCTGCAAGTTGGGTCTACAGTCCAACTTCAGATACTATATGCAAATCTCAGAATCATCCCCACAGTGTTTCCATTGACTGTCCCTGGAAAACTGGCAGGTATGAGGCCCCACAATAGGTCTCTGATCAGTCAGCTGGGAGAAAAGAGAGTGCCTTCAGAGGGGCCACCTGGGGTCATAGGTGAGAGACTTGATGCTGAATTATGACTTCACAACGGCTGGGAAAATTATTTTGACATGTGCTAACATGGTAAGTAAAATTCTATCGAAGATAGTAAAGATAACTGCCCCGACTTCCCAATAATGGGGAGAGATCAGTCTCAACTCCCGAACAAGACCTATTAGAGATTGATAGTCACAGGGGAGGCCTGGGAGACAGAGGGAGGTTATTAGACCAAAATTACTAAGAGGAGTCATGTAGGAAAATTCGTGCTAGACTGACCTAACAGGATTCTCACCACAGGCAAACAGATATCAAGGGTGAGGGGATTCTATTGGCAGTCCTCTTACCAAATCTGGGCTATGCAGGTCTGGGAAGTGGTAGAAGGAGCAGGGACAGGTCAGGCCTGATCACCAGAGCACGTACAGCAGCCCAACTAAAATTTGGTCAAGGAGAGACTCTTTGTTAGTCTCACCAGGATTGGTGAGGTGCATATGTCACAGAAGAATTGAATACAGCCTATTTTTACATCTTTTTCTGATTCAGAAATTGAAAAAGTAACATGTATCTTCTCTTTCTTTCATTATTAAAGATGCTAAACTTTTTTTCTGCCTGCTTAATTGGCTATGTGGAAAGTGTATTTTTCTTAGTAATTTTAAAGGTTCTTTACATAGAATATTAAAATAAAAACCTTCAAGACTAATTTGCATTGAGAGTACAGCAATCCTTTCCAACCCTCACATTAGTTGACATGCCCATTCTAAGTTTATGAAATTTTAAGTTCTGTGGAGGTGCCCAAATTTTTGCATCTCCAAAATGTTGGAAATTACCTTGTAACTTTTTATGTTAAAATTTTAACAATAACACAATTAAACATATATAATATATACATCATGTACATGTAAATATACATCATACATCAACTAATACATTTGGATAATATAATGAAATAAAGGAATGAGCAACTGACTAGACAGTTATAGGCACCTTTAATATATTAAGATAGAGTAGAAAGTGTTGCCACCTAGGTTGCAACCCTAATAACTTTTCTGATGTCAAAGTATGGGGTACTAAACCTGTTAAACCAGGGTATTAACCCTGGTTAAAGTTAAACAGTATCATAAAGAGAATGTAACAGAGGATTAACACTGGAAAAAGAACTTGCTGTGGAATTAAAACTTGGTGGTAAAAAAATGAATTGAATATTTAATGGCAACTTTTAAAAGCACTGTTAACCTGTCATCATATGATAGTTTTTGTAGTGTTTGCATACACCTTTAGAGTCCAGGATCTAGTACATATTTTTCACTAAGAAAAAATGTTTTTCCCATTAAACAAATGGGAAGAATTGTTATGACTTCAATCGACATAGATTTATCACAAGCAAAACTTTTAATACATGTAAAAGAAATTACAGTTTATTCCTTTTTAGGGAAGTAAGAATTACAGATGTTGTAGACAATTTCAAGAACAGTTCACCCTGTGATGTAAATAATTGAAGAAAATTTCACCCTATGGAGCCTTAACTGAAAGCAAACAATGATGCAAAAACTGAAAAGTGTGTGGAAGTAAAGAAAAGAGGGAAGGGTGAGTGCTGAAATTCAAACTCTTATGTAGAAAGTGGAGTTTAGCTTATTGTCAGAGAATGAATATAACTTATGTATTCCAAGAGGAATGGAGAGAATACTCAACTCATGGATGGTGAAATAGGACAAGCTTGCCCAAGAAACTAGGCTGCTTGGAGAAATAGAGAATTACAAATGTAGATATTTTGCAAATGAGAAGAGGATCTGGAGGAGTGAGCAAGGGATTAGGGAGGAGAAGGGGAAGTAAAAATAATTAAGACATGCCATGTACATGTACCAACTCTCCACAGTGCATGTATTCATTCTGTACTAAATGCAACTACTAATAAAATTATTAAAATTATAGAAAATAAATAAGGCTTTATAGCAGTTTCTTAAGCAAGAAAAAAGTGTGTTAAAATGCATTAACTTGAGTTGAGATTTTGTAGGGTTGAATTTGGAAGTAGGCAGATGTGACTGGCGACTATGAAACATGCAATCAAGGAATATATGAAAAAATAAAACTGATGAACTAAATCAGGGACTAATCCAAGGAAAGTCAAAACAGCCAGCTGGGACAACCATACCAAAGGTAAGAGGAGGTGACATTAAGGAAAGTAGGCTGAAAAACACAGGTTTAGATTGACGCATAATGGAAGCTTAACAGGTCTCTGAAGTTCTCATATATGTAATCAGATGTGTTGGTTACTTTCCTCTTGTTGCTGAGACAAAATACTTGACACCTAAAACGAAGGAAGGAAAGGTTTATTTAGCTTATAGGTTTTGGAGGTTTCAGTCCATACTCAACTTCTTCCAAGGCAGGTTGGCATGGCTAAGGGGCAAATGTTCATGGTGGCCACAAGCAACAAGAGTGAAAAGAACAATTAGAAAAGTGTTCTTCTTTCCCTCTCCTGTACTGTATGCTGGCTACTCGCTCCTGGGAGGGTGCAGCACTCACACTGCCAATCCCAGTACTAGACAATGAACTAATCACAAATGCCAGACTCAGCCCCCTCTATGACTGCATGAGGCTTTGGGGGGACATCTAAACACAAACCATAACATCAGGGTTGCATTTAGAGACATGCTTATGGATTCAGCTATGGTTAGAGATGGAGTTTTTAGGGATACCTTGCAGATTCCAATACAGAATTTGAATACTAGATTGAGACCAGATTATTTAAAGCTGATCTAAATTTTAATCTGTGGGTAGTCTTGAAATGGAAAGGATGATAATCTCCTGAAAGTACGGGCAGAACTAACTGATGAAATAAGAAATCTAGAAAATCTAACTAGGAGGCTATTAATGTATCTGAAAATAAGGAATGATAAAGATGTCACCCAGTAAATTAGAAATGGGAATAAAAAATTTGAGGTACTGAGAGAGAAAAATGGTTCAGATTTCATAGTTCTTTACCTTCTAAGAGTGAGTTCAAGAAGTATAAACCAGTCAAAGACAATATTAAGGTCCTATGAACTAGGCAAGAAGGAGAATTTTCTGGGGATGCTAATAAAGGGGAGAGAATGTAAAGATTAAATTGTTTTCAAATAGCAAGCATTGGAAGTTTGATGATAGAGTCATTTATTGAAATTTACCAACAAAGAATGTGTGGCCAACTAAATTACTTAAATTTTGCTATTTTATAAAGTTGAAAACTCTGTATCCATTAGCATATGTCAATTTATAATCCTGAAAGGCTTTGTATTGCCTTTGATTTCTTTACTTTTTGAAAGCCAATAGACAATAGTTTGTCTATGAGTCAGCATGAATTAGTGAAACTTAACTGTAATGGTCTTGACCTGATTTCTTGGTGATAGATGTTGTTTCATTGCTGTGTAATATTCTTGGAGTTAATTACTAGAATGGAAATGACTTTCCTGATACCAAAGTTCACCCACCACTGAAATTTCTTCAGATTGCAAGCTAGTTGTGGTGTAGCTCAAGTGTGAAACTTTTATAGAGTTGAAAGAATAAAAGACACTAGGAAAGGATAGAGCAAGGCAGTTGCCAAGGAGGTAGCAACTAGGAGGAAAGCCAATATCATAAGACTTGAGAACAAAGCTTCTGAAACTTTAATGTGCATATGAATCACCTGGGGGATTTTGTTGAAATGCAGACTGATTCAGTTGTTCTGCAGAGGCTCAACATTCTGCATTTCTAACTCTCTCAGAAGATGCTGAAGTTGCCAATATCTGGACCACATTTTGAGAAGCAAGTCACTAGAAATCAAACAAGAACAGTTTCTTTTATAAAACTTTTTGTGGTTCATTCTTTCAATTTGCCTTTTCAAATTCACTCTCCACTTATTTTTCCTGGAAGAGTGCCCAGGCAGCTGAACTTAACAGACCACAGGACTGGGATTCTTTGCTGCTTTTCTGATAGTTTTTAGTCATTATAGAAAGAGAATCCACTGAAAGTGAAAGGAAGGATGTGATTGAAATCTGGGTTTATATACTCACTTTTCCTATAACAGGACATATGTCCAGGAAAATCACTACAAGTGAACAAAGTCATGCAATTAATGCCAGAGGCTATGAGAAAATGCTAGTAGGAGCGAAGTATTCAAAAAGTTGTTTCACATGCACACACACAGACACAGACACACACAGACACACACACACAGACACACACACACACACACACACACACACACTAGATGGGACCCTAATAGAAGCTGTAGCACAACTCTATATGTAGTAAATGGTTAAGAAGTATGCTTTGTGCATCTGACAATTTGCCAAAATGAAAGCCATTAATCTGAAAATGTGGAGAAAAAAGAAAATAAATTCACTTAAATATTACAACAAATGTGGTACTTTATCTTATAAATAACCTAAAGTATAATTTCAGGCATTGGAAAAATTGCTGGTTATGAGTTAGCATATTATAAAGTGATAGAAATAAAAGTATCTGAAATCAGAAAGTTGTAGCACCAGGTGTGAATGAATGTGGCTCATGATATACATAGTGCACTGAGGTAGCTGGTAAATATCTGAGTAGATGAATGTGTGTGTCCTGTGTAATCCTTGCATTTCACCTACACGGTTTATATATTATTTCTCACAGATGCAATCGTGTATAAACAAGTGTCAAATGTGATGACACTTAAATTTTATCATATCATTGATACTGGTACAGATTTGTACTTTTGAAAGCAAGTGTTTTGCTTCAGTTTGCTGTTGATCATCCCATTTCTCTTTTAGAGATGCAACTCTTGAAGACATACTATTTTTTTCATTTTTAAAAATTTTATTTAAAGAGAAGAAAAAGAAAACAGAAAAGAGGGTAGAAATAATACAGAATTTCAAAAAAAAAACCACTGGGAAATCACTAGTTGATAAATTACATATTGTCATCTTAGAAATAGCTGTTCAATTTACAAAATTAAAACACAAAAAGTAGACATTCAAACAGTGAAAGTACAAACAGTTCTGTTCAACAATCCAACAAAAACTTATTAATATGGTTATCTATCTTACACACTTAAACATACATGCAGTTATATCCTTTAGTGCACTTTCTTTCCTTCTCTTTTTTTACAATAGCAATTATACATTTTGGGTTTTATTACTCCTACAGTTCTTATTACATTGACACTAGAGGCACAATGTGGTATTTATAAATATGAATCTTATTTATTTCACTTAGGATAGTCTCAAGTTGCCTCCATTTAGCTATAAAGGCTTCAAGATCATCCTTTTTTATAGCTGAGTAATATTCCATTGTATAAAAATACCACATCTTTTACATCCACTCTGTGGTTGATGGGCATTTTGGTTGTTTCCAAGATTTAGCTATTAAAAATTGTGCTGCTATGAATATAGGTGCACATATGTCATTGTGGCATGCACTTTTCAGTTTTTCTGAGAAAATACCCAGGAGGGGAATAGCTGAATTGAATGAAACTTCCAATCCTAGTTTTCTGAGAAATCTGCATGCTGATTTCCATAATGGCTCCAGCAGTCTACACCCCCACCAACAGTGGAGCAGTGTTCCTTATTCCCAGGCAGCCTTGCCAACATTTGTTATCAATTGATTTCTTGATGGCAGCTCTTCTTTCTGCGGTGAGATGAAATTTCATTGCTGTTTTAATTTGCATTTCTCGAATGACCAGTGATGGTGAACATTTCTTCATGTATTTATTTGGCATTTGTATATCTTCATATGAGTAATGTGTGTTCATCTCAGATGCCATTTTTGGAGAGGGTCTTTGAATTTGGGGGGCTTGATGTTTTTCAATTCTTTATATGTTTTGGATGTAAGTCTTTTGTCTGAGGGGTTGCTGGTTAAAATTCTTTCCCATTTTGTGCATTCTATTTTCACTCTGTTGGTGATTTCTTTTGAAGTGCAGAAAATTTAATAATATGAGATCCCAGTTGTTGATTCTTTGAAGTGTTTCCCGAGCAGTTTGTGTTTTGTTCATGAATTCTCTGCCTACCCCTATGTCTCCAAGACTTCTGCCTACCTTGTCTTCCAGTAGATTTAGTGTTTCTGTTTTAATATTTAGATCATTGATTCATTTTGACTTTAGTTTAGTACATGGTGATAGGCATGGGTCTATTTTCAGTCTTCAGCATGTGGAGAGCCAATTTTTCCAACACCACTTATTAAAGAGGCTGCCCTTCTTCCAGTAGACATGTTTAGCACCTTCATCAAGTATCAGCTGGCTGAGTGTCTTTGTAGTTGTGCTTGCATCTTCTAATCTGTTCCACTGATCCTCAGGTCTATGTTTTGCTAGTACCATGCTGATTTTATCACTGAAGCTTTGTAGTATACTTTCAAGTCAGAAATTGAGATGCATCCTGCCTTGCCATTGTTGCCCAGAATCACCTCTGTTTCCAAATGAATTTTAAGAGTTTTTTCTCTAGATCTGTAAGATATGTTAATGGCATTTTGATTGGGATTGCATTAAATATGTATAACAGTTTGGGGAGTATGGCCATTTTCACAATTTTGGTTCTTCCTAGCCAAGAGCTAGAAATACCTCTCCATTTTCCAATATCCTCTTCAATCAACTTTTTTAGCATAGGATAATTTTCAGCATATAGGTCTTTTACATTGTTAGTTAGGTTGATTCCTAGGTATTTCATTTTTTTAGATGCTATTGTAAAAGGTGATATTTTTCCATAATTTCTCTCTCAGTGAGTTTTTTGTTTGTGTACAGGAATGCTATTGATGTTTGAGCATTGACTTTGCATCAGCTACACTGCTGAATTTATTACGTCTAGTAGTCTTTTAAAATGAGTAGTCTTTTAACGGAGTTTTTTGGGTCTTCTATATAGAGTATCATGTCATCTACAAATAGTGATAATTTAACTTCTTCCTTTCCTATCTTTTTGTTTCTCCCTTTTGTCTGACTGCTCTGGGTAGTATTTCCAGAACTAAATTGATTAAGAGTGGTGATAGTGGATATCCTTGTCTTGTTACTGATTTTAGAGTGGACATTTTGAGTTTTTGTCTATTAAGTGTAACGTTGGCTGTTGGTTTGTCATAGATGGCCTTTATGAGATTGAGGTAGACATGATCTATTCCAGGTTTCTGAAGGGTTTTTATCATGAACATGTGTTGGATTTTATCAAAAGCTTTTTCTGCATCTATTGAGATGGTCATGTGGTTTTTGTTTTTGGCTCTGTTGATGTGGTGTATTTCATTTATTGATTTGCATATGTTAAGCCATCCCTGCATTCCTGGAATGAATCCCACTTGGTTGTGGTGGTCATCATCTTCTTGATGATTTGCTGCATTCTAATTGCCAGTAATTTATTGAAAATTTTTGCATCAATGTTCATTAGTGATATTGCCCTATAGCTCTCCTTTTTGGTTGAGTCTTTCCCTGGTCTTGGTATCAGAGTAATACTTGCTTCCAGCAATGATTTAGGGAGAATTGCTTCCTTTTCAATTTCATTGAAGAGTTTAAGGAATATTGGCATCAAATCTTCTCTAAATTTCTTGTAGAATTCAGCTGTGAATCCATCTGGACCTGGGCTTTTCTTTTTTGGTAAGTTTTTAATTATATTTTCAATCTCAGTAGCTGATATTGGGTTATTCAAAATTGCTATATCTTCTTGGTTGAGCTTTGGTAGTTCATATGTTTCTAGAAATCTGTCCATTTCCTCTGTGTTTTCTATGTGAGTAGAGCTTTTCAAAGTAGGTATACATGATCTTTTGAATTTCCATGGGATCTGTAGTAATTTCTCCCTTTTCAGTCCTTATTGCATGAATTTGAGTTTTTTCTTTTTTTTCTTGATGAGGTTAGTTAGAGGTTTGTCAATTTTCTTTATTCTCTCAAAAAACCAGCTTTTTGATTCATTAATTCTTTGTATTGTTTTTTTTTAGTTTCAATTGCATTGATTTCTGCTCTAATCTTTACAATTTCCTCTCTTCTATGAGCTTTGGGTTTAGCTTGCTCTTCTTTTTTCTAGAAGCTTGAGATGAAGCATTAGATTGTTTATTTATGCTCATTCTGTTTTCTTGACATGACAGTTTATTGCTATATATTTCCCTCTTAAGATCACTTTCATTGTATCCCATAGATTACAATATGTTGTTTCTGCATTTTCATTGAATTGTAAGTATTGCTTTATTTCTTCTTTAATTTCATCTGTAGCCCACTGGTTGTTCAGAAGGTTGTTATTTAAGTTCCATGTATTTATGCAGGTTTTGCAATTTCTTTTGCCATTAATTTCCAATTTCAGTGTGCTATGGTCAGATATTATGCATGGGATAATTTCAATACTTTTACATTTACTTAAGAATGTTTTATGGGATAATACATGGTCTATTTTAGAGCATGGCACAGCTGAGAAGAATGCATATTCTGATGTGGTCTGGTGGAACACTCTGTAAACATCTAGTAAGTCCATTTGCTCACAGGTATGATTCAGTTCTATTATTTCTTTGCTGACTTTTTGTCTAGTTGATGTATCTCTTTGTGACAATGTTGTATTACAGTTCCCTGTTATAATTGTGTTCTTGTGTATTTGGTTTTTCAGGTTCATTAGTATTTGTCTTACATAGTTGGATGCTCCTGTATTTGATGCATATATATTTATAATTGTTAGTTTTTCCTCTTGAATTTTTCCACTAACGAGTATGTAGTGGCCTTCTTCATCTCTTTTAATCACTTTAGGTTTGAAGTTTACATTGTCTGCAAACAGAATAGCTACCCTGGCTTTTTTCTGGGTTCCTGTTGCATGGAATACTGTTTTCCATCCTTTGACTTTTAATCTATGAGTTTCCTTTTGGGTCACATGTGTTTCTTGTAAAAAGCATATTGTGGGATCATGTCTCTTGATCCATTCTGTCAACCTATTTCTTTTGATAGTGAATTGAGGCTATTTAGATTTATGGATATAATTGATATGTACTGGCTTAACTTTGCCATGTTGTACTCCAGTTGTTTCATTTCTGTTTTTCCCCCTTGGTTAATTGCTTGTCTTTCCTGGGGGTTTCTTTCTGTTGTTCTGGAGATCATGGTTGTTTTTTTCTCTATCTAGCATGTCTTTCAATACTCATTCTAGGGTTGGTTTGGTGGACATGAATTTCTTCAGTTGTTCATTGTCATGGAAGTATGTTGTTTCTCCATTAAATTTGAAAGTTTTGCTGGGTACATCAATCTGGGTTGAAAGTTGTTTTCTTTGAGGACTTGAAATACCTCACTAAGCTTGTCTTAACCTGAAGGTTTGTGCTAAATAGTCTGCCATGATTCTAAGGGGCTTTCCTTGATAGGTGAGTTGTGTCTTTTTTCTAACAGCTTTTAGTATTCTGTTTTTAGGCTGTATGTCTGGGATCTTAATTATTATATGTCTGGGTGTAGATTTATGTTGGTTGTGACTGTTTGGGATTCTATAAGCCTCATTTGTCTGCATATCAGATTTTTTTCCCCATGTTTGGGAAATTTTCTACTATTACTTCTGTGAATAGTTTATGTCATTTGCATTGCCTCCTGCATCTTCGTTGATACCTATTAGTATTATATTGTTTCTCTTGGCGTCTTGAAGCTGCTGGCTTGTTATTTCATACTGCTTTGTTATTTTTAAAAGTTCTATCCTTTCATGATCACTAATTGCGATCCTGTCCTCAAGGTCTGAAATTCTATCCTCAGCTTCCTTTAAATGGTGGTTTTACCAGCTTTCAATAGAATTTTTTGTTTCTTGGATGTCTCTTTGAGTTTGTTTCATGAATTATGCTTCTTTTCTATATTAGTCATTCAAGGTTTCAATCAGTTTCCCATGCTCCTGCAGTTTTTTTTAAAAAAATCTATTCCTTCTCTAGCTGTGCTGAGTAACTCCTTTACTAAAGTTGTTATTTCTGTCTTTACCTGAGAGATTACTTCTAATTTGATTTCCTCTATAGCCTCATGGATTTTTTTTTTATTTCACTTGCTATCTTTTCAGAGA